>CM046452.1:3496818-3626818 GCA_025506515.1 Flaveria trinervia
CTAGTCTCCTTGACCTCTTTCTCCAGCTCATCTACCTCTCAAGATGATGCTACCAAAAGGGGGAGAGTGTTCAGAGACAAACATATGAGGACCCACAGAGCCAATCTTCAATTTCTAAATATTCAGCTCCTATCACAACTTCTTCTGAGCCATCTCAAGTCACTCTAACATTGATTCAAGGATGCTCAGAGATCTCTACAGCTTCTTTTCTTATTTCTTGTTGAGATCTGCTTGTGATCAGCCAAGTCTTGATGCTGCCATGATTTACTTTGGAGCTGAAGAGCTTCAGAGGCTTACTGCAACTTCTACCACTATGGAAGAAGTTGGTCAACCTAAGGTCCACATGGAACCTGAGATTCAATTCGAAGGGGAAATGGGGACTGATGGTCCCAACAATTGAAACATTTGGGACAGAATCTGCATTCCCACTTACTTCCGAAGATGAAATTAAAGCCTTGGAAGAACAGGCTGAATCTTCCGAAGCTGAAATGGAAGCTGCGGAAGGACTGTTCAAAATGTCTGAGGAACTGATCATCACAGATGCAATCCTTGAAATGGCATCTGAGGTGAACTGTAAGGACTTTCTGGATCAACCTCCTATCCAGACACCATCTCTACCTCTCACACAATCAGTATCCACTATCCAAGAACCACCAAAGTCAAGTTCCTCAAAAGATACCAAACGAAAATGGAAGATGACTGCGGAAGAGCTTCAGGAAGAGGAAAAGATTGAAAAGCTGAAAAGAAAAGGGACACTTCCAACTGGGAAGCTGTTGGCTGCTAGTACAAAAGCAGCTGTAGCCAACCAGGAGACTGTCGACAACAAAAGGAGAGAAGAGATCATTGACCGGTTCATTCAACTCGGAGCTGACAATGAAGAAACACTTCTGCTACTATTAGAGGAATTGATGAAACTGGAAAAGGCAACCAAGCTGCAGCAGGAAGCAGCAAGGTTGGCCTCAGAGGAAGAAAAGGAAAAGGAACAAAGGGAAGCTGACATGCAGCTCGGGAGGGAAATGATAGATTTCCTAACCTCCTGGAGGCTTCTCTCTTCAAGAACTTTCTCCACACAATGATGAAACAATCCTTTGGCTCGTCAACAAAGAGCAGGATCAAATGGAGAAAGAAAGAAAAAGAGCTGCAAGAGAAAAGTTGAAGGAGAAGAAGAAGAAAGAGGAAGAAGCAAGGGCATCTGCAACCAGAAATATAGGTGACAAAGCCTGGATGAAAGACTATCTCCGGGCTCACGGCTTCTCTAGAAGGTAGGTGGGTCCCATGTCTGAAAGGACACTTCAACGAATTGTCACTGAGATCAAAGCTGACATTCGTTCGGGGAAAATAAGAGAGATGTACAGAAGGGTATAGGGGATAACCTTCACACAAACCACTCAACCCCAACCTGAACCAATTCTTTCTCCCTTCCCCATCAAAACTGAACCTTACACTCCTGAACCCACACCTTTGCCTTCATCTACTTCTTCACCTCAACCACCAAAACTACCCATCCTTAAACCCAAAACTCTAACCCAAGCCACCTCACCACATCCTACCCCTCAACCTTCTCAACCTTCTCAACCATCCCTTCAGCCTTCCAAACATCTCTCTCTAGAAGAGTTTAAAAGCATCAAGAATAGGCTCATCAATTGCACAACCCTGAGCGATATCTCCTGTGAGGAAGACTCCATCAAGCTAACCTATGTGAATGGATCTTCACGTTCTCTCGCAAGAGATCAATTTCTTGATCTACCCAGAGGAACACCGGACCAGGCTACAGTACCTCTAGGGATCAACTCAGAATCATTAAATGATGAAGAGAAGAAACTAAGAAGGAAGCTGGTGACTCTACTGGATACAAGAAAAGAGGACAAGATTCCTAGTCAGTCTCTTGTGCCTAGAAAGAATATACTCCAGTGGAGGTTCGATGAAGCTACTCACAACTTTGTTGTGGAAAGAGAGAACGGTGAAGTTAACAGACTAAATGCCACCTCTCTGCTACACTCCAGCAGATTTGATATTGTTGAGTTAGCAGAGAAACCATTCTCTAACCCCTCCAACTCTAAAACTGCTGCTCACATCAAGAATCATCTCAGCAGTCTTCATCTGGCTGAGTTAATAGAAAAAGCCAAGATTGAGGAAGAGTTAAGATTGAGAAGAAAGGAAGACAAGGATAGATCTCTCACCAAGGGCACAACCTTTCTACAGATAGTGGAAGATCCTGAATTGGAACCTGTAGTTTGATGGGAATATGATTATAGCTCCCATCAGCTAACTCTTTTCAGAGGGCCACAACAAAGGGTACATATCATTCAGGGAGACAGACTAGAGATCCTGTCAACTAAATATTTGTACAAACTTCTCAGCACCGTATTAGGGAAGAACAAAGAGACTGATAAGTATTTACTCTCCCTGGTGCTAAAAGTTTTGAGGAGCAGAAACAATGAGGTTTTGGTAGCATCAGCCTAGGGGGAGTTTGTTGGATCAAGAAGAAGGCTGGTGCAACCAAAACCAAATCACTTAGACAAATTTTGGTGCTGCTCACAAAGGCTTCCGAAGCCAAGTGTGAAACTTCTGAAGGAAGTAGAGTTCTTCCAAAGACAAAGTAAAAGTTCCACTTTCGAAGGCAAAGCTCTACTTCCGAAGATAAAGTATGCACTTCCGAAGATGAAGTCTCAAAGGAAGAAATTAGAAGACTACTTCCGAAGTATGAAGAAAGAAGAAGTCTCAAGCCTCGAAAGAAGCAGCCTCTTCCGAAGTATAAGTGGCTTCGGAAGTACTTGTTCTTCCGAAGCCATTTAACCTTCGGAAGACACTGCTATGAACCAGTGGACATAAGTATGGTCTCTGACACTCCGATGTAGACCTCTGATACTACATGGTGTTTTCTCAAAGAGCCATGTAGTTGACCATACTTTATTCCACTGTTCACCTTTTTATGTTAGTATAAGTTACTAACTTTAGTTGGTGACAAAAGGTAAGTCAGGGACATGTCCTGACTACCATATCTCAGATAAAGTCTTATCTGAGATACCTTAAACTATAGTTTTGTAGTATTTGCTTTAGTTAGAGGATTCCAGCTGGTATCAAAGTATATCTGGCTGTAGGTAGTATTAATATAGTCTCTCATTGTAACTCATAAGAACATGCTTGTAAGAGTCTTGTAATATTTGAGTTGAGAAGCAATATATGCAAGTACCTTGAAAATTACTTCTTGTGTTCTGTCATTACTTATTATATTGTTATCAACTCTTAAAGATTCTGCTTTTATCGAGAGTGTTGTTTAAGTGAGTTTGAGAGAAAATCAAGTGTTTAATGACACAAACCGATCCTGCAATGCGCTTACTTTTGAAGTGACAAGTGACGATGAGCTCAACGATGTTATTGAAATAGAGATTGAGGATGTCACTGCTGACACTATCTAGAGTACACTGACCGAGAGGGAAATGAGTCCCCAACTTGGGTGATACTTTAGGCAGTGATACATTTGACAAGCTGGATCAGATGGAGAAAGAGACTGAGAAGAATGAGAGTCAAGCCCAAGCCTCAAACACTGATGTTAACATCAAAAAGGCTGAATGGGCGGCTTGTTTTGCTAAGATCCGAGCCCTGCGCACTGCATAAAAGCCAAATGCCTACACCAAGCTATACAAAGTCAAGAAACATCTAAAGGTGTCAGGCAAGACCATTGCATAGGCATATTTTAAGGATCTGAATGTGTATGCAGTTAAGAGAGAAAAGGGCATAGAGTACTTTAGATTCCCACACGATCTAAAGACTCTCCCTGGTTTTGAGCTCAACCAGCTGGCACGCCTAAAGTTGTTGTATGCTGATCCGAGAAAAATGTCAGGCTGATTTGAGGCTGCACTGAGGAAAGAATACCACATGAGGTGGGTAAACTTCAGACCTCATAACCGAAAAGATACATCAGAAGGTCTGAAGTTGATCCCATTACTGGAAAGCCTAAGGTAGTGATGAGGTGGAGTCCTCCGCGTACAATGTCCAAAATCTCTCTAAGGGAAATGCCACAGGACTTCACTCCACACTTCAAGTGGTGGTATTACGATTGGAGAACAGGTGAAGCAGTCATAGTCTTACAAAAAGATAGCCAAATGGATACTATCCAGGTGTTTAACCCTATGTGGCTGACTAACTTGTCTACTGACGATGTATATACCTTATACCAGTGGCCACTATTCTATGACTCGCAGGATATCGTACAAGCTCTTCAGTTTCAGAACGTGATAAGACTCTGTTTTGCATTTGAGATACATGCTGGAGTTACAAGAAAGAAAAAGTACAAGAAATCCGAAGAGCTAATGAAGAATGTTAGACAATGATGTAAACTAGGTCCAAGAGGGAGTTTGTTGATACATATGTACCTAGTTTAGAAGCTTAATGTAAAATGTCTATCATGTCTTACATATATGTAATTGAATGGGTATGAATGAAATACAAAGTGTGGTTAATGTTTATAATATTTAATATTTCATTGTTTTGTTGTGTGATAACTAATAGTGAACTAAATATATAGGTTTGTGGTTGTTGTACATAATTCTTAGTCAATAATGATTGAGAAACATGTTCAAATTTAATCGTGTGAAGTTCTCATGCGAATGGACCATGGACCATACGCATGAATACTTCATGCTAATGGACCAGTCGCACGACTGAACCAGGAGACTAGATCAGTCGCCCGATTGAGACATAAGATTGACTCAGTCGCACGACTGGACTTTCAGTCGTGCGGATGGATCAATCGCATGACTCAGTCGCACGACTGAACCATTAGTGGAAAAACGTAACAATTCGAATACCTACGCACATAATCGTACCCTAGCCGTCCAGAGACTCAAGAACACCTGTTTTAAGTTCATAGATCGCAATTGATTGTTCTCTAATCATTCTTAACGTTTCATTAATCGTTAGATTGATCTAAACTATGTTCTCCCTGATTGGATCACCAATAAAATAGGATTCCGCACTATTTGAGTTGGTATACGCGTAGAATCAGTTAGTACTCCGTACGTAGATGTCCTAACATTGTTGAGTCATCTGATTAAGTTTGAAGATGTATAAACTCTCATTAAAAAGATAATTCGATGAACTTAATATTAGAGTCTGATATATTTTACTCAAATTTAGTTTTTTATGACCAATTTATGGTTATTTGAAGTCAGACAATATTCTACCAAAACTATAGTAAGTCACTTATGTACACTTTAAATATTGTTAAAACATAAAACATGTTAGAATAATTTTAATATGTCAATATATAGTATTTACACTTCATTTGAGCTACAAAAAAATTCCAAGACTTTAGAATTGCCATCATTTAGAGAAACAATCTTATGGAATAACTTTGAAAATTGTTAAAGCAAAGCCGTCCATGTGTAAATGAGATTCTTTGTTTACGTTAGCATGTTGGTAGGTTGATTTAGGAATTTTAGTGATTGTTAGAAGGTTAGTGAATGTTAGATGTTAATGTCAAAATGATAATGATTAAAATAAAAAATAGATTTAGTAGAAGAAAGAATAAATGTAAGAATATAAAGTCATGAGAATAATTGATGTTAGGATAATTGAAACAATATAAAAATGCATAATATAAAAGTAATATAAGATCACCTTAGTGTTAGAAAATTCTTGAAATTACTTGTAAAAGAAAATCTTGAAATTGATCAAAACCAATGAATGAAAGAAATATTTGTAAGTGAGATTTTTAAACAATTAGAAAATGAAAGTTAGACTTAAATCTTACTTTTATAGTTGAGATTAGGAGGAGATTATGAATGATGTTAATGGTGAGTTACAAGTCTTTCAAAATGGGGCTATAATTGGAATTTGAAATAAATATAAACTTAAATAAAATAAAATAAATAATAGAACAATTACAATTTAAACAATAAATATACCAAAACCATAATTTTATTTAATCAACTTATTTTTAATAAAATATTTATAGACTTTATAAACTCAAAAATAATTTTCAATTTGATTATTTATTTTTTTTTAATACTTAAAATCTTATAATATAATAACCTTTTAAAATTTATAAAATTTGTTTTATAAATTATAGAGTTTAAGTTAAATTGATTAAGTGACATATTTTTTATTTTTGGAACACAAAAGTAAATAAAATAACTAAATAATGAATTAATTTCAAGATTGACTCAAACATGTTCGTGCTTAGGTTTATAGTTTAAACATGGGTCAAATGTTACAAAACAAGGGTAATACCGATGGAATATGTTCATTCAATCTCAACGATTGAGAATATGATGAGGAGAAAATCCTCTAGAAGAATTTAGATGGTAAAATGGCACACATGAATGGGCTTCAAATAAAAAATAAATAGATGAGATTAAAGAAGCTCACTTAATTAAAAAAACAACCAAAATAGTATAGGCAAACAAAAGATCATGAATGAGCGAGTGAAAGCTCTCTTGTCCTATATATTTGACACCTAGCTGAGAACGAGTTCATTCACTACGCCTCGTAGTCTTAGAAAGGGTCAACTAAAAAAATTACATGTGGTGAAAATTTCAAAATTTTGGAGATTTTAAAATTATGATTGTTAAAATTTTATAGTTACATTATGACACGAGTTTAAGTAATAATACATGCAATTGAACCATGAATGTAAGTGCGTTCGATGAGTATTTTACTTGTGCATAAGTTTGTAGATGCATAAATGGACCTAACCTCGTAAGTAATGGTGCCATGAAAAGATGCAAATTGAAGTAGATGCACCATGAAAACCAATCCACTGTTACACACTAACTCTTAATTACACCAACATTAGTCAAAGCATCATTATCATTACTATTCATATACAACAAAGTTCCTAAACTAGTTCAATGATGAACACCCAAGTTATATAGAATTGATTTCACTAAGAACATGAATAAAATAGATGATCATGTGGTAAAACATATCGATACAAAAGAATTACGAAATCCTAATGTGCTTTCGTGTAATTATGTTATGCTATGTTATTTTATGTTATGTTATGTTATTTTATGTTATGTTATGTTATTTTATGTTATGTTAAGTTTCGTGTTAATAAAATTAACTTTAGTGTCTTGTTTTTAAGTGGAGGATTCTCCCCCCCTCCACCCTAATGTGCTTTCGTGTTAATTATGTTATGCTATGTTATTTTATATTATGTCATGTTATTTTATGTTTTGTTATATCATGTCATCTTGTGTTATATTATGTCATGTTATGTTAAGTTTTGTACTCACATTTCGCTTTCTATGCTATATTATATTACGCTATATTGTGCCATGTCATGCTGGGTTATGATATATGATGATATTTGATGTTCCGTTATGTCATAACGATATGATATGCTATGTATGTTATAGAGTATCATGTAATATTTTGTAATCTTATTTCATGCTATCTTATGTTATGTCATATTACATTATATAATGTTATTCCATGCTATATTATATCATGTCATATCGTGTTATATATACTATATTTGTATTATATATTATACGTAGTATCTAAAAACAAAATCGAAATAAAAACATGGACGTCGGTTATGTTTCTAATTTTGAGGTTTGTATAACAAATATTTTGATTTAGATGTGATTTACTTACCGACATAATTGCATGTTTTATTTCTTATTATCATGCCATATCATGTAATCGTATTTCATGTCATATTATATTATGTCATGTACTTCTGTTTTACTCTTAATTATAACATTAACTTTTAATGTGGCTTTCATATACCTATGTAAGCACATGTCCACTAAAAACCTAAATACACATTAATCTAAAACATTTAAAAATTCATATTTACTCATTTCACTAAACATATTTCTTAAAATACCATCGTATCGTAATTTTTCTCGTATACATATAACAACTCATTTTTATCAAAAATTTAGTGATACTTATTACGTATTTCCAAAATTTCTAAATCATACATAAATATGAAACAATGACACATTATGTCAACATAAACATAAATCTATAGAGACATGATTATTGTTATTATTATTATTGAGTAGAATTACAACATTGATTGAAGATAAACCCTAATTTAACACTCCAAGCATCCTATTAACCTTTTCGGTCAAACACACATACACCCAGAAGAAAAACTCGAGGGTTCATGTGGTGTAAATCGACAAACTTGAAGGAATCTTGAGCAATTCCACCCAAGATTTCATCCAATAACACACCGGAGTTTATATACGTGCGACAACGGTGGTGCTCGTGAACGAACACAGATAATCTTGAAAAACCCTTTTCGGTGCCGACGATGAATCTTTGAAATCAATCTTTCAATCTTTATCAACAGACCCAGATGCATACGCATTGATTTGAATCGGTTTGGGGTTCTTCTCGATCTTTAATCTGATACTGTAGTTCAATTGGGGTTTCTTTGTTGAAATTCTTCCGATAATCCGATCATCCCCTTCGATTATCAATCTGTTTCATTCATCTGGTTTCTTGATTTCGTGGGTCGATTGGGTCAACAAGATTTTGGTGTTGTGGTGTTAATCGACTGCTGATTTGGGGTTATTTTTTCGATGGATCTGAAAGTGGTGATTTGTTCATGATGGTTGTGGGGTTTTAGTTATGATAATGGGATTGCAGTCTTCGGGTGAAGTAGTTGAATTTGGGGGAAGATTAATGCAGCAACCCAACTGGTGATAGTTTGATTATTGTTTATAACATTAAGTTAGTTCTATTTTCCTCATGGATGAGGTCAACACTATGGTGGCAGCAGATGAGAGGTTAGCATCTGCATCAGCTTCTGTACCATGGAGTCCTAAACAGCTTGTGTTTCGACCTTATGCCGCGGTTGTTAACAGCGAACCTAGAACAAGAAATTTGAGTGTTTTTGTTAAGAGACCTGTGAGTGATCTTCACCAATCAAAATATGTTCTTTTATATAGTTTAATCATATGATATGTTATACTTGATTGCTTGTTTGATTGAAGTTATTGAGAATGGATTATAGGATAGTGGTATAACTTGGAAAATTGATACATGTGGGATGAAATTGAAGGTTTTTAGTAGTAATCAAGTTTCACTAGTGCTTTCTAAGAGGTTTAACCACTTAAGATTTAGATTTGTTTAACCTTAGTAGTGAAACTTGTTTGAAACACTTGATTTGCAACACTTGTTACCTTGTTTCGTATGATGAGCTGGTTGGACAATTGTATAAACTAGTGGAGTAGTTGGCGTGGCTTCCCAATTATGTGATTGGCCATTGTGTAAGGGGTTATTTGCTTATTCTGTTTTGATACCTCAATTAGCTGTATTGTGGGTGTTCAGGGTTGCTTATCCAAACTTCTTAGGCAGATAATCAGTTTTGATAAAGCAATCCCAAATGCTGCCTAACCAGTTAACAATATGCCACAGCTTTAATTTATACAATTAGGCATTTGTGAGTGGTAAATAGGTTGCAGGACAATTTATCAAAATAAGTTATAACATTGAGAGTTTGGAACAAAATCTGAAGTTCAGAACTTAGATATCTATACCTCTTACCCCAGAAGTTTGAATGACCAACTTAGTTAATATTTAGCAACTTTCAACATTTTCTTATCGAAACTTTGTATATTTCATTATGCTAAGCACTGTGGTGAAATACATAATAAAGCATAACACAAGGGAAATTTCATTTGTTTCAAAATTTATACAATGAGTTGTGAATATTATTTTCATTTAGCATTATTCTTGTTACATGTAAACAATGAACTATTGTTACGGAATTCATGACTGCTTATGATTGTGATTGTTGCTATGACTACTTCTAGTAAAGTGAACTTGAATAGCCCCTTTTTCTATAATTTGTAGACCTGGAAACAAATCTTTCACCCACTGAGAAGAGAAAACCTGTGACTCGATCGGTTTGTCTGATTGTTTTTACTTTTTAGTGTAGTTCTTCTAATGGGACAGTTTCAAAATGACTTGATATTTTAAGTGTAATTTAGCTTTAATATAATTGCATTATCGGTTTGTATAATGTCTTAGAGATCAAATTAGTGTATTGCAGTTCAGATCAATTCAATGACACTACTAAACATGTTAAACCTTGATCTGGACTAGAGATAACCAGTTAAACGTAGTTTAAGCACCCACCTAGTAAGGTTTGGTTACAGATAGTGAAATGAGGTAATAAGTTAATAACCATATTGAAACGTGATCATCCCTAGTATTCACGTGCAATGAGAGGAAGTCATGGTGGCTACAATATGGATAATGATTTCCATGCCAGTAGAATCACTTTATGTACCATCATTGAACTTGTACCATTGGTTGTGAACATGGGCATAGATATTTCGGAAGATATGGTTCATGACAGGCTGTGTAGCTTTAAATTAATCATATGAATTAACTTTGTGTCATATATCAATTAACATCATGTGTAACAATCATCAAATTGTATTCATAAATTCTTATAACAAGGCCCATAGATACTTATTGTCCAAGTGGACTAAGTGTTGTGCAAACATTGCAAGAACATGTGTATTTCATTATGCTAAGCACTATGGTGACATGATTATTATATTTTGCAGTTGGTGTCAAGATTAACCAAGGATATTGTTGAGACATACCGAATATGCAATCCACAGTTTAATTATTCAGATGAATTAAACCCAAAACGGTTTTTGACAAGCCCATCTGCTGGAGTACTCAATGATGGTTTTGATAATGAAAATTCAGACTTTATTTTGAGTGTAAACTGTCCCCTGGTTAATTCAGAAACTCACAGAAGGTTATTATTTTTACTGTACTTTTCTTGTTGGTTGAATTTAACTAATCAAACTATTTTCTATTTCTTGGATTATTTTCAGATATATTGTAAAAGATATGCTTGGGCAGGGGACATTTGGGCAAGTTGCTAAATGTTGGGTTGCAGAGCTTGACCGTTTTGTTGCTGTTAAAATCATTAAAAATCAACCTGCTTACTATCAACAAGCTTTGGTTGAAGTTTCCATATTAACAACAGTAAGTAAATATACTGTTTTTGCTAGATTTTTTAATGTAGAATGAACAATAATAGTCATGTATTTATGTCGCCTAATTTCTTGTATTGTCAGCTGAACAAAAAGTATGATCCTGAGGATAAACATCACATTGTTCGAATTTATGATTACTTTGTATATCAACGGCATTTGTGCATTGCTTTTGAGCTGCTCGATACAAATTTGTAAGTGTCAGTTTGTTGAATAAATATTATTCTATCGGCTACATGTATATGGTTTGAGTTCTTTTTTTTTATTTTACATCAGGTATGAGCTTATAAAGCTAAATCATTTCCGAGGGTTATCGTTGAGCATTGTGCAACTGTTCTCAAAGCAGGTTAAAATTGTTGAATATTTTGATTTAATATTTATGTGTGGAACATTATTATTTGTGCCTCTAATGATTTATATATTTTGTACTAGATTTTATATGGATTAGCGCTGATGAAGGATGCTGCTATTATCCATTGTGATCTCAAACCTGAGAACATCCTTTTATGCACAAGGTGAGCTACTCTGGCAGGAAATGGTTCAGGTTGAAAACATTAAATTGGGACGGGTCAGGTTGGTTGACCTATTTGTCCAATTTTGTTTTTATTTTTTAATTCATTAGTCATGATTACAAAGACATTGTTATTACACTGATTATCTAAGTCTGTTTGAAGACATTTCAGGAGGTTGTTAAATAGACTTTGGCAACTTTCAACCCTTTTGACGGGTCTCATTTAGTTTGACCTGCTTAAGATAGTACACAACCCAAATCGACCATTCGATATCCTATCAACTAATTATTTCTTAGCAGTGTGAAGCCACCAGAAGTCAAAATTATTGACTTTGGATCTGCATGCATGGAAGATCACACTGTGTATTCTTATATCCAGGTCTATTTATATACATCTCTTTTAAGTTGCATGCTTGAATTTTGGCAAGTTGATTAGAACTGTTCTCAATTCTATCGTTTTCCTTCTGCAGAGTCGATACTACAGATCACCTGAAGTTGTTCTTGGTTATCAGTATCCTTGAATACTAAATATGCTATTGTATTGTTATTAACGTCTCAATTTTGCTAACCAGATCCCTGCCCTGATAGAGCCGGGGTTAACAACAAATTTCTAAAATAAAGAACTTATTAATAATAAAATTTATTATTATTTTTACTGACCATGGTTATATGTATGTGTGTGTAATCAAGTTCTACTAAAAAGCCCCAAAATCCTAAGAAGTGCTAGAAGAATTCTAGATCATTGATCAAGGACAATCAATGGCTAGTGGCCATGTGAACTTCTTTTTATGTAAGTTTTGGCAGGAGGGGCTAATGGGTAATGGTCACCATTTTTTTACTTTTATCTTGTTCCATCATCTTTGACAATGTTAATAGTTAAAAGTTAATTGTTGACCAATAGACATTATGTGTCCTCGAGTTTGGTGAGAAAAGAAAACAAGAGAAGAGCAATAAAAAGAAAGGGAAGGAGAGAAATAATTTTATCTTTAGTGTTTCTAAGTTGGAAGGAAACTAAGGGAGAGAAAAGAACTTAATTGTTTCTGTGTTCCCAAGATGGAGAGAAGTGGAGAGATTTGAAAATTTTACAACTATAACCTTTTTTTGTAAAAAAAATTTGTTAAGTTGAGGTCATTTTGGTACACATTTTTTATAAAAGTTTTAAATCACTTTCCCTTTTAATCATGCAATTTTTGGGAGGAATGTTTAGGAGAGAATATTGACCAATTCTCCTAACGGTTCCTTTCTCATCTAGTTCTCTCTCCTAAGAAAACCCTTGAATACAATGCTGCTGCTACTATGATTTTTATTGTTATTTAAACATCTGATCGTATAAATGCTCATGAGCTTTTGTTAGACCTTAACCACCCTCAGGTATACCACTGCTATTGACATGTGGTCATTTGGATGCATAGTTGCTGAACTATTTCTTGGCCTGCCACTTTTCCCAGGGGCGTCAGAATTTGATCTTCTAAAAAGAATGATCAAAATAATTGGGTATGTTCCTCATTATAATTTTATATCAATTATTCTCTTACAATACCCATACCTCATACTTAAGCATATCAGCTGAAATCTTGAATACAGTAAGATATATAATTTTGGCAGAAGGTTAATAATTGGCGTCGAGTTTTGGTGTTAATTTTCATCTGATTTTATTTTTGTTATTATATTCATTGTTTATTCAGGGAACAACCACCTGATTATGTGCTGAAAGAGGCGAAAAACACTAGCAAATTCTTCAAGTGTGTGGGGAGTGTACATCATGAAGATGGAAGTCAAGCTTCATCTTCTGGAAGAAGTATTTATCAAGCTTTAAGTGAAGAAGAATATGAAGCTGTAAGTGCTCATCTTCCATTTTCAGTTATTTTTGGAAGTAATTAGTATTCTAATCTATTTTCTGCAAAACCACATGAAATTAAGGATGTCTGCAAAATACACAATACCTTAACTTTCCTTATAAGGCATGTGTTCAAAAGCATTATTATAGGTACATGCCATGACCCAATACTTGGTGAAGCCCTAAATAAACTTTTTACATATTTAATTATCGTTCATAAGCTTTGCTAATCAACTTTACACATTCCTAACAGAAATCAACAACTGTGCATTTAAGAAAGATTGTAGATGTCATATCTCTACGAGAAGAACTATTAGTATTTTTGGCTGTGTTTTTTTTATAGTCTGTGTGTGATTTTATATTAATTCTGCTTCAGAGAGAAATGAAAAGACCGTCAATAGGAAAAGAGTACTTCAATCACATGAATCTTGAAGGGATTGTGAAAAAGTATCCTTACAGGAAAAATATGAAAGAAGAAGATGTGGCTAGAGGTTAGCTTTATATTCTGAAGTTTGTAATTCATTTTTCTCCTGTAATAATAAAAGATTGTATATGATGGCAATCTTATGACAATGATACTGCAGAAAATCAAATGCGACTATCGCTGATTGATTTCTTGAAGGGACTTGTAGAGTTTGATCCAGCTAAACGGTGGTCACCTTTGCAGGTTTTCTAGCAATGATACTATGATTTCATGTAGAATTTGTTTATTATGATGATATTATAAGGTTTTTAATGTTAATATTATGTTATACATTTTCATGGTTTAGGCTTCTAAGCATCCTTTTGTTACCGGGGAACCTTTTACTTGTCCTTATAAGCCTGCTCCTGAGACTCCTCGTGTGGTAAGCGATACTTATTAGTTAATAAAAGATTAAAAATAAATTACGTGATTGTTTTTATTTATTTCTTAATATGGTCGCTAATCGTTCTAGCCATTTTACCACCTCTAGTTCATCGTCCTTTGGGTTTAACTATGGACATTATTGTCTGATTTCTACACTAAAATCCTTCTGAGTTAACCCTCCTTTTTTATTCTTTTGCAATGTAGCCCGTTTCTCATAATGTCAAGGTTGATCATCATCCTGCTGGGGGCCATTGGTTTGCTGCAGGTCTCTCGCCTAATGTGAGCAAAATCTGCTTCTTGAATTAAGTCTCCTTTTTTGTTTTTCTGTTTTGTTTTTTTTTTTTTTTGGGGGGGGGGGGGGAACAAACTATTAACTTTTGTAGAATGAGTTTCATACAATGTATAACAAGTCTGATTTTCTTCTAAGGGTAAGATAACATTACCTATCCATTTTTTCTTTTAACTTGATTTTAGAGACTTGTGCTTTTATTTTACAAAACATTTATCTTTCTTCCCACACCATTTTAATTTTCTATGATTATGATTACCTCAGACAGTAGAAAGACATCCTAAACACCATTTTCTATAGCTTGTCCTTAACATTTTTAGCCAATTATCTGATTTTAATTATTCAACAACACATATCCACTTTTTAACACACACCCGAACACCCTCATTTTAGTTCAACTGAATATATGATTCTGACAATTTCAGTTCCATCTGCTATTCCATGTAGGTTGTAGGTGGAAATCGGGTTGGGATGTATAACAACTCTCATTTTCAAGTAATGCCTTACGCACATGGGGGTAATTATGGAAGTTTAGGAAGCCATGGTAGTTATAATGACGGTACTGGACTTGGAAGTAGTTATGGTAGTTATGGAGATAACAGTAATATGCTTCAATACTATTCACCAGTGGGCCCATCTGCTATGAACAACTATGCACAAAATATCCCGGTTCTTGGAAGTAGTCCTGATGCTAGGCGAAGAATTATGCAAATCCCACATGGAAACGGGTTTGCGTTCAGTCCAGCTGGCAATTTTGCACCTATGTCACTTGGCACAAGTCCATCACAATTCACTCCACCCTATAGTCAGATGACAGCTGGATCTCCTGGACATTATGGCCCGAGTTCACCTGCTAGAGGGAATTGTCACGGGTCGCCCCTTGGAAAAGGAACTATTTCGGGTAATCAGATGAATAGAAGAAAAGGATGGGGTTACTCTGGTAATTTACCAACTCAAGAAAGCCCGTCTTCTGCACATTGGCAAGGGCAATTTCCTGATGTTAATTCACCGAATTTAAATGCTGGAAACTGGAAACAACAACAGCAACAACAAAGGAATAGTGGAAACGTTGGGGGCCATGGTTCATTTGGTTCGGGTAAACCTTTATTGCATCCTAAAAGTGCCATTCATGACAAACCCGAGACCAGTGGTTCATTGCCTGATCCTGGGGACTGGGATCCTAATTACAGGTAATGATTGATGCTAATCATTTTATTCTTCTAGTTTTATTTTCACTATCGATGCTAGATTCACCTTGCTTTATATGGAACTTTGTGACCGCATTTTGCATTTATGTTATTAATTTCATTAGGGATAGTTGTAGTTAATTGGGCAGGCTGTTTCTAGTAGAGGTTGAGATGGTCTGGTCGGATACTCAGATTGCCCACATGCTTTTTTCTTGTTATGGGTATTCTTACTAAGTAGTTAATGTATTAATAATTACAAAAAACTATTCAAATTACCATATTAATAATTTTTTAAAAGTAAAACAATTTAGGAACTGTAAGTGTTTAAAGTACACTGGCGCCTTTCAGTCTGTTTTCCCGTTATTTGCTATTTTTAATCTGACCTATCTGACCCTCATTCTCTGTCTCACGATATATGTCAGGGCTTTTTTTTTCTTTCTTTCTTTCTCTTTTTTTTTAACATTTTGATTGTTTTTTTCAGTGATGAACTGCTTCTCCAAGATGATTCTTCAGAATTAAGCAACATGACAGCAGAATTCAGTAGGGGCATGCAAATTAATCAAGCTTCTGCTCCAACAGAATCTTTTGTTGGGGTTGGGCGACTGAATCAAATGTCAAACTCAAATATCCCAACACAAGGTATGTTCAACGTTCATCGTTTTTTTGATGATTTTTCTTACATACAATGACAAAAAGGTTAAAGTACGTATTGGTGTAGCAAACCCAAAATTTTACTTGACCTATTTGCTTTTTCTTTTTTCTTTTTTCTCTTTTTTCTGTTCAATAATTAATTTTTTTTTCATACAGGCCACATGGGCCTATTCAAGCATTCTCACATGCCGAAGCATCCCCTGATGTGCATGTTCGTCCTTTGATGAATTCTTCTCATTTAATGCCCCAATTCTCTCACTTTGGACCTAGCCGGTTGGGTCAACAGCCTGTTCAACGATTCAGTCATGGGCGGTCAATGGGTGCCCGTGGTGGTGAATGGAATCATATCAAAGTCCAGGCCCCACTTTCCAATTTCAGTTCAGGGGGTCAGCGTTCCCCTGGAAGCAACAACAATGCACCATGGGGTACGTTAAACAACCTTTCTTACTTATTTCTTCATGGCTTGTTTTGGATTTATGCCTAATTAAGAGGTAAATGTATAAAAGGATGGGTTGGCTAACAGGTCAAAATACACTTTGGTTGAAATGGGTGGATTGGGTCTGGCTACCTGGAACACTTTTTGTCTAGATTTTTTAGTTGTAAATTATTAGTGTCAAATATGATTACAAAAGTTGTAGTATCTTGATAGTAACTGAATAAAATTATTTTTGGAGGTTTTATACATTAAATACACTTTGGGCCACTTGCAAGTTGCAACCCTTTTAAGCTATATTATTATTACTATTATTCTTTTTTTCAGTTTGGCGAGTTAGATAAAATGTAATTAAATCAACCCATTCATAAGTTTATCAGTCATATCTGTCAAAATTGCTTTACCTGTTTAACCTGTTCTTTTTAGCTAGTATTTACACTCATCCATGAGAAATCAAACATAACCCTAAATTGACTTATTTGTATGAGTCAAGATTGTTTAATCTGAAGTTTTTATTCCTTTTTGTAGGGCGTAGGGGCAACCATCCAATTGCCGCCAATATTCTACCATCTTCACATGGTGGAAATGAATATGGAAGGATTTCATGATGGTTAAAATTTGAAATTATATATAGAATATATGGACTGTTAAGGAATGTTGTGATGATAATTGGTAGTTGAAGTATGACTTATGAATGTGCCTTCATAGTGATTCTTTTAAGTAAAACTTATGAAACTGGCTTCCTTCTATTGCTTCATTTGTTGCTATTTTTATTTGTTCTTTTTGTGGAATGTCGAAAACAAGTAAGCGTAAAAGGGTTTGTTCAGTTTGTTTCTCTTTAGTTTGGCTGTTTTATTTGTGCAAAATGGATACAAAATGCAAGTAATTGGTCAATGACCACTTTGCTTGTATTAGCAATTTGTGTCAATCTTGGATCACATATTTGTCTATCACATCTGTGTAAAGATCTTTAGGGGTGTTTGGATGTTATTCTGAGAATTTGGTTTGAACTGTTTATTGTATGCAATAAAGTAAATATTCTCTATCATTTGATGTAACAAAAAATTATTTTGCTTTTATGCTATCTTTTATAGTATGTCAAAAAAATTACCATGTCAAATAAGCGTAGTTGTAATTACGTCTTAAGCCACTATTTGAGCTTTAGTAACTTAATTTGGACCTACAACTAACTACCAGACCTCAATGGTGTGGAAGCATGATGCATAGTTGAACCTATGTGATCCGGACATGCAACTAAGTTCCACCTCGGTGGTCTAGAATCATGGCAGCTAGCCTTTAAGAACCATATCGCTCCTACAAGGATCTAATATCCACACTTGTCTATTATTTGGGGAATAACAACTTGACAAAGATGTGTTATGATAGAAGCACATGCATATGGCATGTGATTAAAGCAAACTATATGATCAGTAGTATTCAACTCGACAAATTATGCGTTGATAGTGCATTATTGCCTCTTATCTACTTGTTGGGTCAATGTTACAAAATGCAACACCAACTTGTGTCTGGGAAGTCTAGAACCATATGATCCCCACAACAAGCAACAAGCATGCCATTTCTTTTTTATCCCAACACTCAAAAGTGTTCATATACTTCTAGAAGACACAATAGCTAAGATAAGTTGTTTAAATAAGTAGATCTTAAACATCCACTTGGATATTATATATTCTAATAGGAACAAGAAATTGATAGAGATAATTTGATCAAAACAAACAGGTAGTTGTCCCTCTTCGAGATGGGAGAGCCTCGAGCTACAACAACAAGAACAAATAAAACATACGATAATGATAAGCATAGGCTAATCACTCCTAGTACTGGTCTAAAACATCAGTTAATATAACTATCCACTAAGTTAACACAACTATCCACTAATCTGAACATGAACAATAATTAGAAGGAATGGGGTGAGAATGGGTCAAGCCTAATTAAAAGCTCTAGCGCCTTGTTAGAATCTATTGGGTTTACTCGTTTGTGCTTCTTTTGTGAGTAAACCAATATCAGGGTTGTATCTTTACAACTGGCATTGTAAAATGACTTGTCCTTAAGTTTTTCATAACGTCGTTTAGTTAATCTTTTTTGTCTGTTTGCTGAATTTTGTGGAAAACGACATCACCCATGTTAAAAGAAAGTTCCCCGCACTTCAAATCAACTTGAGACTTCATTTGATCTTGCGCTTTTTCTAGGGTGGCATGCAAGAGTTCAAGCATATCATTCCAAGTAGTGAGTTGAGATTTCAACACAACATTCGATGTCTTTACTAAAACATACCGGGGGAATGGTGTTGGATCTTGACCATATACTGCTGCAAAAAGAGTGGCTTTAATGGATGAATGGTAACTCGTATTGTAGAGCATTCAACCTAAGAAAGGAAGAGCTTCATTCATGAGGTTGCACACATGCAAAACTGATAAGCTCTCCACATATCAATTAAGTGCTTCCGGTTTGACCATCCATCCATAGATAGAGACTTGTATTTAACTTTATTTCGATTTGACTCAATCAAAACCACTTCCGTCAAAAATTACTTAAAATTATATCTCGATTAGAAACAATTGAATAAGGAAACCCATGTAACCAAACAAACTCTTTACAAAACACAACAACCACTCCTTGGCCATGAACAAATGGGAGAACGGAATAAAGCGAGCGTATTTGCTCAAACGATCAACGACCACCAATATCGTGTAAGTACCCTTGCTAGTATATGCATTTGAAATAATTTTTTATTCGTATAAATTGTAAAATTTTAATTACAAGTAATTGATAGAGAAAATCATGAACTTACATTTAACGATATTTAATAAACTCTCAAGGCAAAATCTTTTGCGTATTTTGTATTTTTCCTAGAATTGCACAACTTTAGGCTTTAGCCACACGTTTTTCACTTAGGATAATATAAAACTTAATATTTAGTATACATTAAATTAAAAAACCAATAGGTGTGATCCCAAGTTCACTGAACCAAAGAATAAAAAAGCAAGGAAATTTATAAGAGAAAAAATGAAGGGAATAGAAAAGATATAATTTCATTTTATGATGCAAAATTCGTATAAAATAATTAAAAAAGTTATGTGTTTCTGAAAAGAAAAGAAACAAAAATTATAACTGCACTATTATACCATTTGAATTTTCTAATTAAACTAAATATAATTCATTTCAATTCTTTTTGATTCTAGAAAGCAAGGAAGAAAGATTAGTATATATCTTTATTCTATTTTATTTTGTTAAAAAACTCTTAAACACAAATATTTTTTATCATTTTTTTTCATTTACTTTCATTTTTTTCTTGTATAAACTTCGAAAAAATCAAATACTCTATAAAAACTCTCATAGTTATAACTATTGACCCACATAAGCTAGCTTAGAAATTAATTTTGTTTTAAAAAATAATTTCGAAGACCATAATTTACAAAAGTATCATTTCAAAAACATTAAGAAAAAGCTTCATAAAAAACTAATAATAATATTATTACATGCATTTATGATTTAACCATAGAATTTAAGACCCATTAAACACCCAAAAATCTGATATCGAATTCAACAATGTCTGGAAAAAAACAACTATTTACAAATCAAACACACTCCAAAACGATCGATCAGTGGTGATTTAGTGCCCTAGTTCTAGCCCTAGATTCATCCCCTTCACAAATCTTCAAGAACCCTTTTCGTACAAGCTTCAAAATCCTTAATTTCCTCTAAATCTCCATATCCAAAGTCCTTAATCACTTTCTTGCACCTCTTTGTTGACTCCTTGCACCCTCTTTTCTCCTCTAGAATTGTGTGATAATAGATAAGGAAAGAGGGCGATTGTACATCCTGTGGTTGATGATTTCTTACGTAAAGCATGCGGAGAAATCGATGCTCGAGTGATTGAAAAGGGTTCGTGTTTGATCGATCGTTTGTTGATGGTGAAACCTAAGAATGATTGATTATCTATAATGCTATTTTAAGCATTTGATTTCTTGACGTATGTTTTTTCGTCTGTTGATTGCATATATCTACTTACTTGTAGGGTTATTATTGATTTTTCTTTAATTTGATGATTTCTGTATATCCCATATAGTGTGTGGACTTGCAAATGAAAGGGATTTTGAAATTTTAAACTGATGGATCAGTTTTAGGTTTTTGAATTGTGTTGGGATATGCATTTACTAATTTTGTTTTCTGTGATTACTGTTGCTTAGGAAGTATGCTCATGTTTCCTAATGTAGCTGGATATAGTGCCTTGAGTGCTAGTACCATGGTTCCCAAATGAAGCGTTCGATGTACCATGTGAAGGTTTTAGTGGGTTGCAAGCATTTTTGGGTCCTGTTTTTGGTCTGCTGAGCTTCAGTTTCGTGCACTTGAATTTCGGGGATATGTGTGACAGGGTTGAAAATAGGATATGTGCACCTATAGGGGATATTGAATTCTTCTCTATAGGGGTAGGCCTCTACGAAGGGTCTATGTCGAGTCTATTTCTTTTTGCGGTGGTACTGGATCGATTCAGGAGACAATTCTGAAATGCATGCTTTTTGCAGATGATAAAAGTTTTAACGCATGCCTAGAAGAATGACGAGCAGCTTTAGAGGGTAAAGGTCTTAGGATTAGTCGCTCGAATACCAAGTACCGTGGCTTTATCATGACTTTAAGTGGTTCTGCAATCAACTAACTTTAAGTACTTAGGATTGTTGGATTAATGATTTTAGGATCAAAACATTATTTAGTATTTCTATGTTTATGTATTATAAGTGACAAACATGTTAAACCTATGGTCTGTGAATATAGTACAAAACGACGCCATTTAGGTGGTTTCATGATAGTTAGTTGGCACCAATAACTTAAGGATGCAACGGTTAGAATATAACCATCATTTACACACCTATAAATAGCCATGTACTCGGTACGTTTAAGTATAATGTTATATATTCTCTCTAATACCTGTTCATGTATTAAAGTGTGTTTTTACATAATCAGCGAGAGTCTATTAAGGATCTATTCTACAATGTGATTGGAACATATATAGGGACGTGGCTCATTGAGTGTAGGTGGGCCGGTGTAGGTGAAGGGTGGCTTCATGGGTATTGTGTGACAAGAACTTCTCAAATAAGTTAAAGGCAAAATTTTGTGGGGTGGTAGTTCAACCGGTTATGTTATATAGAATAGACTACTTGTCCATCAAGAAGACACTGACTTGCAAGATGGAGGTAGTAGAGATTAGATGTTCAGATGGATATGTGGGTACATAAGGTTAAATGAGGTTAGACCATTAGAAAGGAGTTTTTTAGAGATAGGTTAGGAGTGGCTTGTATAGTGGATAAGATGAGATAGAGGAGATTAAGTTAATTTGTGCATGTCAAGAGAAGGAAGACGACAACACTGATTAGGATAGTGGAAACCCTCATTGTGGAAGGACAAAGTAGTAGAGGTTGGCCTATACTGTAATGGGATGAGATGATTAGAAATGATTTGTAAGAGTTGCACCTCTCCGAGGACATGGTCCCGGATAGGAATTCGTGGAGACGTAAGGTTAAGGTTAATGAATTTTAGGGAATGGTGCAGATGTGTCTTAGTTATGTCTTAGGAATTAGATTTCTCCTAACTTTTTGTGGACTTTGCATGTTATTGTTTTCGTGTATTTATGTCTTTGTGCTGTTTTATGGTGCTATATATGTTGCTAGCTATTAATTCACCACGTTTTGCTAGTGGTAGCTTTCTGTGGTGTATACTTGCCTGTTTGTCTACGGTTGGTTCTAGAGCCAAGGGTATTTCTTTCGTTGTTATATACTTCTGTTATATGCTTGTATACAGTTTCTTCTTGAGTCGGGAGTTTCTCTGGAAATAGTCTCTCTATCCCTAGGGATAAAAGTAAGATTTGCCTACATCCCACCTCCCTAGACTCCACGAATAGCTTTGCTATGGGTGGGATTCACTAGCTATGATACATGTTGTTTGAACTACAGTTTTGTAGATAACTGACCAGACTACGAATAACGGAATAAGTACTTGTCAGTTCTGATTATTAGTGTCTCTGTAATTCTCGTTTTTGAATTGTGAATACTGGTCTATTTTGCATGAATTCTGTAGTTCTCTAGTATTAACAGTTATGTATGATTACTATATAACTAGCTAAATACAGTCTGATATTCTAAGATAACTGGGTTAGTGGATATATATACTTCTTGTCACCAAACTGCAATATGCTTTATAGTTGCCATGCATGACCTGTTTATGGCCCTGAAACTTGAAGCATTATGCATAGCCTGCTTTATACTTCACTTTCTACCAATTGTTTGAAAATAAATGCAAGTAACTTGTTTGTTATCTGGTTCATTGCTGTTATTTTTAGTTGCTTGTGATAATAGTATAACTGAGTATTGATTATTGGTGGTTATAATGCATGTCTAGGTGTTTTTCAAGTTGATAAAGGATATAAGAGGCTTCTCTTTGTGACTTGTGTGCTGATCTATACTCATCCTGTTGCATGTTAATTTTTTATTATCATTATAACTCAATATAAAGAATTTGATAAGAGTCATGCAATCATCTCCGTGCAGAAAAATCTTCACTTAGCCCTGATGAATATGAGAATAATAAGTTTAGTGTAGGCGAGCAAAAGGAAATAGTGACTCAACGCTTAAAGAAAGAAATGGGATCCGACAGTGATGGTGATAATCTACGTGAAGAGCATTCAAAACCTCCAGAACAAGAAACATCATTGCAAAGTCATCATACAGATGAAAGTGATGAATCAGATACTGTGGAGCATGATGTGAGTATCAGCCTATTTTTTTGTTTTTTAAACTTGTAAAATTGCTTAAATGCATGTTATGTAAATAACTGCACATTTTTGGCTAAATTATTTGATGGTTACAGGTTAAAGTGTGTGATATATGTGGAGATGCAGGGCGTGAGGATTTACTGGCTATATGTTGTAGGTGTTCTGATGGTGCTGAACACACGTAAGACTAGCTTTCGTTTTAGTGGGATCTTTTACTGGTATTAATAGTGGTATTAATTTGTATATTTTCTTTAATTTCTGCCAGCTATTGCATGAAAGTAATGAGAGATAAAGTTCCCGAAGGTGATTGGTTATGTGAAGAATGTGAATTGGAGGAAACTAAAACCAAAAATCGACGAAGGAATAGCACAGAGACTTCAGCAGAAAATGATCAGTCTTCTGATTCAGCACGTGTGAAAATATCTGGAAAAAGACACGCAGAGGAATTAGAGACTTCATCATCTTTTAAAAAACAGGCTCTTAACATCCCAGGGTCAACCAAAGATGTTGATCGTGGGAAAGTGAAACCCAGCCATCATTATCATTCTGATTCTCATTCTGGTAATGAGTCTACAGAAGGGTCACGTTCTCCCGCTACACACCCACGGTTGCAATCTTTACAAGGTAAGTAACTTCCGAGGCCTGTTTGTATGATGGAACAGAATGGATTGGGTGATGGAATGAATAAGGTAATGGAATGGATCGTTTCATTCTATTATGACATTTAGCTTGGCTTGCAGGAATGGAATAAGTAGCCAGAAGAAAGAATATTACATTTATGTAGAGATGGTGTGAAAATCTATTTTTACTGTATACATTTATTTAGTAAACCTTAATAGTATTTTCTACACATATATAATACAAATTAAGCATGATAAATCTCATTAAGAATCAAATAATATTACGAATGAAGATATAAATTTTAGTTAAATTTGGAATACAAAGAAGTCACTTAATTAAAAGTTTTGATTTTTCTCAGAAATATAACTAGAACCAAGCCTAGTAAATCTCATCCATAGCCAAGCTATTGACGAGGGCTGCGTTTTCTCATAAAAGATCTATGTTAATAAAAAGTACATAAATAAAACTGTAGTACATTGCATTTTGCATTCCGTTAAATGATGAAATGAAAATTGATCAAATTCTTTCTGGAATGATCTATTCATCCATCAGAGAAGACAAACAACTTTTCTTGTCTGTTCCATTTATTCTTTAGTTCAATCTTACCAATAGCAACCTTTATCCTTCAAAAGTTTGTATTGATCTTCTCATATGAATTTCTGGTATTATGGGTTATATTTTCTCATGCAGGTGGTTTTTCCAAGTCCAGTTCATTCAGCTTCCCAAATGTGAAGTCTAAAACTAAACTTGTAGATGAAATGGTTCATAAAAGGCCAAAATCAACAGAAGAACGTTCTTCTCGTGATACAATAGCAGCCAAAGAAATGTCAAAATCTATGTCATTTAGATCTGCAAACTTGGGACGTTTTGGTCCAAGTGGTTCTAAAGTTAAAATGTTGTCTCCAAATTCGTCTCATGTTCAGGATCTTAGAAGTCTGATAAATAAAAAAGAAAGGGGTTTTGAAAGGACTAATTCAGTAAAATTAAATTCTTCCAATTCAGCTGCTTTGACTCCAAAAGGTGATAAATTATTGTCATCTCGTGGTGAAACTAATTCAGCTCCTTCGTGTTCCAATTCTGAAGCAAAACCATCAAAGGCGGACAGTAAAATCACTTCAGGATTGAAAGCAAACAGCCAATCAGTTAATATAGGTAAATAATCTTTTGTTTCTCAACGCGTGTTCTTTTTTCTTCAAATAGCTATGTGTTTTTTCATATAATGCATGCTTTACGTTCTTAGTATATCATTATTGCGAGCCAGGGGTCTCTCAGGGTGTAACCTCTCTATCTTTGAGGGTAGAGGTAACATTTGCCTTCATCTCACCCTCCCCAGACCCTGCTATTCGAGTGGGATTTTACTAGGTTTATTTGTTTGTTTGGTAATAATTTAATAACTGAAAACCGAAAAAAGTGATATATATTTGGAAATTTTTTTTCTAAATACGTCTAAAGAACCGAGCTTTAACAGGTTATAAGTGCCGGGCCTAAACTGGCCCAAAATTTGGGTCTTTGACAGATAAAGAGTGGGACAGTTTTGAGTGCATCTCTGGTTATAAGGATTATGTCATGTTTGCTCTGTTTCTTTTGCAGCACTTTCATGTGTTTTCTTGATTTTCTGTATTAGGTCAAACCGACAAGCAGTTGCCATCATCCCCCACTAAGGTTGGAACTGCATCATCATCTAGTGGAACTATCAATTCTGTTGAACATAAGTCTATTGACAACTCATCAAAAGTGACATCTAAAGATCCAACTAATCTTGCTGATGGAACCAAGGAAAATACAATGGGTTTAAACCCCAGCCCATCTGGCGTTCCATGCCAGAACAATAAACAATCTAGTCATTCTGCACAAGGATCATTGGGTGATAATGCACCGGCTATAAAAACCTCAAAAGATGTGAAAAACGGAGAGAACAATTAAAGGATGCAATTAGTGCAGCATTGCTTAAAAAGCCTGGAATTTATAGAAAGAATAAAGTTTCTGATCAACCTAATGAATCGTCTGTCCCGGCCGTAAATAATGAAGCATCCGTTGTTGACCGTGTACCACCTTCAAGAAATGCAGGGAATTTGACTGCTGTGGAGGTGTCGTCAAATGATGGACATGGACAAATTTCACGAACTTCTAGTGTTGATCATTCTAAACAATCAAACGGTAACAGTTATAAGCCATCCATGCTACTCCCTGCTGACATGGCATTGTCTTCTCATCTAAAGAATCAAGCCATTCCCGATCATGAATGCATCTGGCAGTATGTTTCTTCTACTAACCCGTACTTCTGTTTTTCTTTTATGGATTTGAATACTTAAAGTTGCTCTTTTTTGTAGGGGAAGTTTTGAGATTAATAGAAGTGGTAAAACGGCTGAATTTTGGAACGGTTTGCAGGCTCATTTGTCGACTTGTGCATCACCTAGAGTTCTTGAAGCTGTGAATAAATTTCCCCATAAAATTCTTTTAAATGGGGTATCACGTGTTAGTGCCTGGCCTACACAATTTGAAAGTCATGGTGTAAAAGAGGACAATATTGCACTATATTTCTTTGCTAAAGACCTTGAGAGGTAACAACATATTCTATCCCCTATTTTTAGTTATGAATAGTTGATCTAGGTTATGTTTAATCTCTAACGGGTTAAATAAAAAAGTAGCTTAAAGTAAACAAGTTAACTGGTTCAATCAGGTCACAACCTGCCCAAAGTTTATGTTTAATGAATAAAACCTCCCAAACCATTTATTCTAGATTTTTTTAAAATACAGCACTCTCTCATCCCAAAATTAATTTTTCTGAAACAAAGAGAACACAACTTAAGATATCTATAATTAACGCACTTTCTAGTGAATGGAATGCTGATTTTACCCTTAATGCATTAAGATATATATGATGAAGCCAGTTGAGACTAAATTGGGAAAATCAGTTATATAACTATGCATTTTAAAAGGTGGAAAATAAGTTTGGGACGAAGGAGCACTTTTTTGTAATCATATTTGACATGTTAATTATTAACGGAAAAGTTATTTTTTTGAAAAACTATTTCTCTGACAATGCGTATTGGGCCAAACTGACCTTACTCAGTTTGACCTCCCATAAAAGGTTAACTTGCCACCCTATCCACCCAACCTGCCCATATGACTAGCTCTAACTTCTGTTTGATGCTTTCTTTCTATCCTTGCGACAGCTATGAGAAAAGCTACCTAGTTTTACTGGATGAGATGATAAGGAGTGATTTAGCTCTTATTGGAAGTATCAATGGGGTTGAACTTCTAATATTTCCATCCAATCAGCTTCCAGAAAAAAACAACCGTAAGAAGAAATGCCATTTTGTTATAAATACTTAAACATGTGTGTATGCACACATTCATATGACTTGTGTTTGCTATATCTTTTCTTTTAGGTTGGAATATGTTGTTCTTCCTTGGGGTGTGTTCAGAGGAAAGAAAAAGAATTCATCGCATAAAATTCCTAATAATACTGGAAAAAGTTGTGCTCCTCAGTCCGTTTCTTTAATCTCACACAATAAAATATCATCGCCTGAAAAAGGTTGTGCTCCTCAAGCTGTTTCTTCAATCTTAACTGATAAAATATCACCGCCTGAAGAAAGTTGTGCTCCCCAAGCTGTTTCTTCAACCTCAACTGATAGAATATCATCGCCAGAAAAAAGTGGTGCTCCTCAAGCCGCTTCTTCAATCTCAACTGATAAAATATCATCGCCTGAAAAAAGTGGTGCTCCTCTAGCTGTTTCTTCAATCTCAACTGATAAAATATCATCACCTGAAAAAAGTGGTGCTCCTCAAGCCGTTTCTTCAATCTCAACTGATAAAACATCGTCGCCTGTAAAAAGTGGTGCTCCTCAAGCCATTTCTTCAACCTCAACTGATAAAACATCGTCTCCTGAAAAAAGTCGTGCTCCTCAAGCCGTTTCTTCAATCTTAACTAATAAAATATCATCACCTGAAAAAAGTTGTGCTCCTCAAGCTGTTTCTTCAATCTCAACTGATAAAATATCATTGGCTGAGAATGCGACTTTGATTGAATCTATTGAAAAGGTATTATTCTTTTGTGAAGTGCGGATAACATGATTTCTTCAAATACAATAAAGCTAGATATCAGATATGTTTTTACCTTTGACGAGTCAAATGTGTCAAACAAATAGTAGCATAAAGTGTATTTCCAATGCTAAAACTTTCTAAATCATATGTGAAGGTATTTTATGAATTAATTTTCTTTTGGCAAAAGTGTTTCAGGTCGGCCCTACTCGTGCTACAAACTTGTCAGTTTGGATTTGTTACCCAACCTGTCCCATCATGTTATGTTTTACCTCAGGTTAAAAAAAACATCTTAAAAGGTTATGGATTGGTGTCACCCATCAGTACTTTATCGTATAAAACCTCCTACGTTATATTTGAACTAATGGTTTATAATGAGTTAATTTCTACTTGACTGAAGTGTTAACTGACCCGAATCAAAAGTAACTCGTTTTGACCCATATCCAACCTGTTTGATCTGTCTATTTTGCCATCATATTTTGACACTGATCTCATCTCTCATGCTTTTTTTGTGATAATTTATATTATAAGACATTTTTTTTCTTTACAGAATAAAAATGTTGACTCGGAGTCAAAGGTCAACTCAAAGTTGCAAAACCCTTCGCATGAAGAGCCAACCAGTAGTATAAATGTAGTTCCAGCTAGTAGTAAAGCGATAATCTCAGAAAGCCATATGCAAAACGAGCCCAAAAAACGTCCATTCATCGACCTTACAGAAGATGTTGACGTTGATAGTACTAGTCAAATAAACACATGGCGTGACATGAGTGGTCAGATGGTAGAAAAAGATGAAAACTCTAACAAGAAGCAAAAGAGTGATTCATATGGACAGAATAATAATTTAGACATTGAGAAGACTGATGCAGGAAATAGTTATGGTGAAAGATACTTTTTTCCTGTAGAAAGAGGAAAGACCCAACAAAAACCTGTGTTTGCTTTGGACTTGAATGAAGATATTACACACTTAGTTGCGGAGAATGATTATTTAATACTGGAGAAAAACGTTGATGATGACGTGGCGTCTTCTTTATCGCTCTCGCTTGCGTTTTCACCGCCGGATAAGAACATCAGGGATGACAATGGGACGGGTAAGTGGCAATAGGGTAGTTTTGTGCTTCTTTATAGAGATATGATAGACAAGCAGCGAACGAAGATGATATAGATACATATACAAGGGTTTGTGAATAATGGTTTCTTGCCAACCCTTTGGAAGGTTTTTTTTATTGCTGTTTTTGTTTTTGGTTAAATTTTCATAGTTTTTGTCTTTTTTTGTGGTTCTTTTGGTTGTCTATCCTTTAGTCCTAGTTATTTTAGGATGAAAAATTGAAACTGCATATATGCTTTCCAACTAACATAAAAAGCAGGTTCAAGAAACTTGATGGTCTTATTTTCCTTGGGTTTGTACCTCATGTGACATATAAGCACAACCTTGAACAGGGTAATCAATTTCTGATGCAATACAATTTAATTTATGGGTTTGTGTTTAAATCAAAAAGGTTTGTGTAGTGTAGATGAGACTGGAGTTAAATAATTAATATTTTATCTAAATGAATTACACTTGAGGAACCCTTGATATATGGTAAAAAACCTGAAATCTTTAGATGAATCTAAATTGACAGATTCCGAAGGAATTGGAATGAATTCCTGTCTTGTCTGTGGTTTATGGAATGAAATCTATTAATAAAGGAATTGGAATGTAAAATGCAAACAAGTGAGAGAATTACCATTTGTTGTATTTTTAAAATGCATTTTATAATGTTTATACAATGTTTTTACTTATTTACACACATGCTAAAATATAACATAACTAAAATTAAAAATAAAGCCTTTGAACCCACCATTAATATTGCAAACCTTGTTTTATAGAACAATAGTAATAGTTTATCTGATCACATTTTAACGTTTTAATTGTTATAAACCTTTCCACTTGAGTCATAAATATCATTTCGGATAGCCTTTTCGTTTCTAAATCCATTTCAAACTTGATACCTTCATGCAATTATGTAGACGATTCTTTGAGATGATTGACAAATAAAGTAACAACATCATTGAAACTCTCAAGAGTATAATTTGACTTGTTCATATCTTTTCTCTTTCTACTACTACGTGCACTTGAAGTTTCTTCGGCTTGAACACTTTAAACATAAATATATTCACGATGATTATCTTCCATCTCTTTATTAGATTAATCATCTTCTTTTTCTTGTTCTTTGTTTGCATCCTTTTCCATCTCAACAACACGTTTAGCTCTAATCATGGTGGATGACAAAGAACCTCATCAAGATGCGATGACTTCAGCCCTCTTGAGTCAACTGACATCGGGGAAGCCTTACATGCAATGACTTTGGATGACAATGACTCCCAGTGGTTCATGGACATGGGCGCAACCCGCCATCTCAATGCCAACCCACAGGTATTTGTTCCAACTCTCCCATTGCGAATTCCATTAAGTCTATATTTGTGGGTAATGGTCAACAAATGTCGGTACATGGATCGGGCAACGCCACTCTACCATACTCCCATCTCAAACTTAACAACATCCTCCACACCCCTAACACCATTAAAAACCATATCTCTGTTAAACAGTTTACCACTGATAGTTGTGTTTCTGTGAAATTTGATCCTTACAGTTTTTCTGTGAAGGATTTCAAGAGTGGGAAGATCCTAACCCGCCACAACAGTGATAACCATTTCTACCTAGTTACTGCCTCAACTCCGTCAACGGTTGTTGCTCACATCACCATATCCGCTCGTGATTTTTGGCATGATTGCTTGGGCCACCCCGGCTCACCCGTTCTCGATTTTCTTGTTTCAAATAAATTTAATTCTTGTATTAAATCGAGTATAACTCGTCTTTCCAATTCTTGTCAATTAGCAAAACATAAATGTTTGCCTTTTCCGTTATCTAATTCTCGTACATTGTTACCTTTTGATATTATTCATTGTGATTTGTGGACTTCACCAATTACTAGTACTACTGGTTATAAATATTACATGGTTTTGATTGATGATTACTCAAATTACACATGGGTTTTCCCTCTTAAATACAAATCAGAAACGGTAATGAAATTTATAAACTTTCACAAATACATCTCTACTCAATTTCACCTTCAAATAAAATCTTTCCAATGTGACAAAGGCAGTGAATTTGACAATCACCAATTCCAGTCCTTTGCATCTGACAAAGGCATTCAATTTTGGTTTTCATGTCCACACACCTCCCAACAAAATGGGAAAACCGAACGAATGATCTGACGCCTAAATGAAATAATGCTCTCCCTCCTCACTCATGCCTCACTTCCGCTCTCATTTTGGGTTGAAGCCATACACACCTCTGCCTACCTTCACAACATTCTTCCAACCCAGCTTCTTCGCAACAAAACACCAACGTCCATCCTTTACCTTCGTACCCCTTCCTACGATCACATTCGGGTATTCGAATGCCTTTGTTATCCCAATTAATCCTCCACCCGTCCACATAAACTATCCCATCGCTCCATCCGATGTGTCTTTCTCGGATGCCCGGCGGACTTTCGTGGTTACCGTTGCCAAGAACTTTCCACTGGAAAGGTGATCTTCTCACGACATGTCACCTTCGATGAACATGTCTTTCCTTACTCCACCTCACCCCCACCCGACTATACCCCTCTTGACACTGATCTCTCTAGCCCCATCTTCACTCATCCCGAATCCAAGGCATTAATGGATAATCACACATGGGAGTTGGTACCTAGACCTGACGATGCACATATCATTCGTTGCATGTGGTTATATAGACATAAGTTCCACGCTAATGGCACATCGCAACGATACAAGGCCCGTCTGGTAATCAATGGAAAAGCCCAATAGGTTGGTGTGGATTGCTTTGATACGTTTAGCCCAGTTTTCAAGCCCACAGCCATAAGAACCGTGCTCAGCCTTGCCGTCTCGCACAAATGGCCGATACATCAACTCGACGTTAAAAACGCCTTTCTACATGGGGACTTAAATGAAACAATGTACATGTTTCAACCCCTGGTATTTATTGATAAAACTCATCCTTCGCATGCTTGTCACTTACGAAAGTCCCTCTATGGGTTTTAACAGGTGCCTCGTGCTTGGTACCACCGATTTGCAACATACCTACTCAAATGTGGTTTTCATAGCACCACCAGTGACAACTCCCTACTTGTATACAAACAGGGCCCCAAGATGGCATATTTGCTCTTATACGTTGATGATATCATCCTTACAGCATCTGACGACTGTCTCCTACAGAGTATCATTACCTCTCTTTCCTTGAAATCCTCCATGACGGACCTTGGACACCTTAACCACTTTCTCGGCATTCAGGTTACTAAACGACATAGCAACTTATTCTTATCTCAGGAATCCTATGCTTCGGACATACTAGTGCGTGCCAACATGCAAACTTGCAAACCATGCTCGACACCAGCTGGTGTCGACTCTAAACTAAGTGCATCTGCCGGTGAACTCTTACCTGATGGCACCTTATACAGAAGCTTAGCTCGGGTTCTTCAGTACCTAACCTTCACTCGCCCAGATATTTCCTATGTTGTGCAACAGGTGTGTTTGTTTATGCATGCTCCGAGGGAACCGCATTTCCAGTTCCTAAAACGATACTTTGGTATCTCAAAGGCACATTAACTCACGGGCTACTCATACAACCATCCTCATCTCACAAACTCACTACCTACTCTGATGCCGACTGGGGGTTGTCCCGATTCTTTTCGCTCTACTTCCAGATATTGTGTGCTCTTAGGAGACAACCTCGTCTCATGGTCATCAAAATGGCAAAACACAATATCTCGGTCCAATGCCGAGGTTGAATACAGGGTCGTTGCCAACACCACTGCCAAATCCACCTGGATGCGCAATCTGTTGCTTGAGCTATGTGTACCTACACGGGATGCTACTATCATCTTTTGTGACAACATTTCTGCCGTGTACTTATCTGACAACCCCGTGCAACACCAACGTACCAAACATATCAACATATATATATATATATGTATACATATATATACATATATATACATATATATATAGATATATATACATACATACACACACACACACACACATATATATATATATATATGTATATATAAGGCATGGATCAAACGAGAACTCGTATTTTTTATGAGAACTCTATTACTATTTTTACATGTCTATTTATGTGTTATTTTGTGTAAAAATAATTCTTATAGTTTTAACAAAATTAAAAGTTATCATTCAATTTTTTTGTAAAAACTCTTTTACACGTGTAACATAAGAATTCTTATAAAAATTAAGTTTTTAATATAACTCTCTCGTGTGTGTATGCGTGTTTATATTATGTTGTTATAGATTTGTAATATTAAAGTGTTGATGTATAAAAAGTAAAATAAAAAGATTTTGTATTATATTGGTCATGTGTCATGTTTGTTTCAACCATGTAGTGATAGATTCATGTGTCATACACTCTTATGAGTTCTTATTGTAGAAAACTAAGGGGCGTGAATGGATTTTCTTAATATTTATTTGTTTGAAAACTTATAATTAAAAAAAATATTTATTGTTAATCAACCAAGACAAACAACAATTATGAAATTTAAAAGGTCAAAGGAAAGGAATGAAACCAATTTATAAAGGTTCAAATGAATGTTAACAAATATACTTTACGTCATCTCCTAGATCTTCAATTAGCTATTTGCTTCACTAGAATATTTTTTAAACAAAAGAGAACATCAGTACACTAACGTCTCACTTTACAAGGAAAGTGATCACCTTGTTCTCATTTTTCAAAGTAAGTGATCACATTGTTCTCACTAATCTTGTAGAGGTAGTGATTACATCTTTTCTCAAATCACTAACACTTGTAGTGAAGCCCGTTACAAATCTTAAGTGTTAATGGTGACAAATTAACACTCATTCAACAAAAATGAAAGTCTAAGATATATAAAAGTTGAAGCATAACTTCTTCTTTTTTTTTGATATTCTCTCTATTTTCATTTGATGATTGTATCTGCTGAAATTAGATAAAGATATGCGTAAAGAATATTAGATAATGTTTAAGCAAAGTGAGAGAGGTGAATGGGTGTGGAAGGCTTCTATTTCTAACATAATACAAGAGTAACCCAAAGAGGAGGATTGCCTAAATGGCGGTCATTCGAGGTGATCGCTACATCAACCGCTTGATCACCACTTTTGTTTTTTTTCATGTTTCTTGTGTTGTGAACATTATGTTAAATTAAATCCACACTTTTAATCCGTTTTCACATACAATGTATGCATTTTGGGTCTCTAGAATGCTAAGAAGTCTTGAATGCATTAGAAAATGTTGCAAGTACAAAATTGAAATTTTTACTTCTTGGATTTAATTGAACAACAAAGATATTTTACGTTTGGTAAGATCTAATCTTTTGTGTTTTCTACGCAAGATTTTTTTATAGATATACTCAAGTTGGTAATTTGCATTCACCACTCATATCAAAAATCAGAATCTCATTAGCCTTTAACTATTTGATTAAATTTATAATGGGATTTAGTTTGAATTTTCTAGTTATTGATTTAATCAAAAATAAACATTGGTAAACATTTTTTCTTTACTTGAAAATCATTATATGAAATTAATTATTTGATTTAAACTTTGTTTTTAAATCTATTTTTCATTTCAACATATGATTCAGCATTTCATGCATCCTCATATGTTATTAACGATTTTACACTTTAAATGTTTGATCATTTGTTTTGTTGTATTGAACTAGGTCTAGATGTTTGATGATTTGATAAATGTATGGAACATGTATGTGATATATATTGATTCTATTAGCAACTTAATATAATTAGTCATAATTTCAAGTCATTATTAAAACAAAAAATCTTAATTAATGTTAATACATTTGATAATCCATTGTTATTGGACAGTCAAACATATCAAAAATCATATGTATTTCACTATCGGCATGTGTAATGTCTTAACATTTGAAAAAGATGTTGTCATGTAGGCGTCATCTAACTAAGCCTTAAACCTTATGATCGTACTTATACTTACTAAAGTGTAATGGTCCGATAAGTATGACCAATAAAGTAATACTTATGTGATGATTGACATTAACTAATTTATTATTAGTTAATATGTTTAATAACTATTACTTTATATACTTATATACAAAAATACATTAAAATTAATAAGATTAATTAAAAAGTTACAATAAAATAATATTAAAATTAGTTATGTTAATTATAAAAAACTAAAACAAGTTATTAATTAAAAAGTACATCGCTTCAATCATACGGTTTCTATAAACATGATTAACCAAATCCGCTTTGAGGATATCGTACGTCTCTCTATCGCAGATTATCGCAATGTTTATCAGTCTCTCGTGTTGGCTAAGGTGAACAGTAGGCTGGTTGTTGGGTTCATAATGTTGTTGCTACATTGCTCGGTTATTGTTCTTTGTAACCATATTATGTGAAATAATACATGCATACATTGCATTTCAGATTTTTTTTTCTTTTCTAAGCACGTTTCGAATTAGCAATGATGTGGTATTTTTTTCTTTGTTGGTAACTTATAAGCATATTTGAAGTTGCATTGTTTATAACATATCTACTATTTTTTATAAGATTTGAGAGATATGTATGAAAAATTCTAGAATAAGAGGTGTGACAAAACAGGTTTTAATGGGGTTGTATATATTGTTCAACATTTTAAAAGGGTGAAACTAGGTGTTGTGATGGCTCCTAACAAGCAAACTCAAGTTCTATACCATCGTGAGCAGGTCCACGATGAGCCACCCACGCCCCCAAGTCACGAAGGGCTGGCACGGTGTTGGTCACGCCTCCACATCAGGTGGCACCACCCCGCCCTCTATCACGCTACCATTACACTTGCTATAAAATAGATTATAGGAGTACAAAAAAGCGGACCAGGTTGCAAAAAAAACGGTCCAAAAGCCAAACTGGTTGTCAGCCTTATCCAAACCGCTGGTTTGGTAGCCCCACACCCCAAACCGGTTTTAATACAGGTTCAAAATAAAAACCCGATAAAGCTGGTAAAAAACCGCTTTTGAAACCGGTTCAAATCCTTTTGAGAGGTTCAAGTATTCAGTGAGTCAAACCAGTTTGTAACCCGAAATGGTTTGAAAAAAAAATTGGTTTGACCCCATGACCAATAAACGATTCGGTTTATTACCTAAACCGGTTTGGAAAAAAACGATTTTTACACCTCTAAATGCATAGCCATTTTGAGATATTCCATTATTTTTATTTTTTAATAATCAATATCATTTGTAAGTTTCGTTGAGAAACATTTTAGGAACATCTTTATTTTCTTTTCCTATAATGGATATATAGATGTAATTCAATTTAACTATTATAATATATGCTAATTATCAAATTAGTTGTGCATCATGTGTTGTACATTATGTTTAGTATAGTTGTACCCACTTTTTTTTTGTTTTTTTCCTTTTTTATAATTTTTAACTTTTATATTTTAACCAAATATTTTTATATTTTTTATAATTTAATCCCATTATTTTTTTACTTTCAACTTTGGTCTCCTATATTGTTTATATATTTACAAATTTTCCCTTTTACGTTTCGGTATAAAAGTTATGAGTTAACAAATCGCAACGTGCATGTGTGGTTAAACATTTTTTAAACTCATTTTTTTCCGTTCAACAGCAGCGTCGCAATGCACTGGTCCTAGATAGACGTATTTATATAATACTATTATCAACTTAGTTGTGTATTATGGGTTGTATTTTATGTTTTATAAATTGTACATCATTTTGTTATTTCTTTATTTTTTATTTTTAACCCTATAGTTTTTATCATTTATATTTAACTTTAATACATTTTACATTTTCAACTTTGGTATCATATACTTTATATTTACATTTTTTTTGTTTTACGTCTCGGCTTAAATTTTTCGAGTTTACATACAGGCACATGCGTATGTGATTTAATGATTTTACATTTATTTTTTATGTTTCCCGACCACGTTGTATAATACACTTCGTTCTGTTTTATATATTAACACGTCGCAATGCACATGCATTGTTTAAAATTTTAAACTATTTTTATGTTTGGTTTTGTTTTTTAATTTGTTTTATGAGTTTTTCTGGTATTGGTGATCGCTAATGATGTGACATTGGTGTTATTTGATAGGGTTTTACGCCCACATCGTAACGTGTGTGGTTAAATACTAGTTTATAACTAAAAATTAACTTGTATTATTTTGATATGTTTACTATAATATAAATATCGATATATTTTTTTATCACCATCAAGGTGAATGATTTTAAAGGTCTAAAATGAAGTACCAATAAGAGGCCCAGGATTAACTTTAATAAATTAACACGCAAAATCTTTACAAGCAAATTCAACAAACAAAATCTTCTGTATATAAATCTTCACATTTAGGAATATTATCACAATATATATGATATATAGAAATCACAATTTACTAATATAGGCTTAGAAACAATTCATACTAGTTAATTATAATATATATTAAAAAACAATTTCACTGCTACACTAAATTTGTTTTTTAATATATTGGACACATCTTTCTACAAATATATATTATATTAATTATCAATCATTTTATGTATAAATGGTATTGTATTTTATACATAGGGTTTTTTCAAAAAAATTAATTTTTTACTTTTAACACAGTTTTTTTATTTTTTACAATTTTACTTTTTTTATTTTTAACCCAAAATCTTCATCTTTTACAATTTAATCTCACAACTTTTATATTTTCAACTTTGTTCCTCTATACTTTTCATATTTCGCAAATCTTCGTTTTACATTTCGTTCTAAGTTTTGCAAGTTTACACGACACAACATGCATGTGTGATTCAATATTTTTACGTTTCGCTTTACGTTTCGTTCTAAATTTAGTAAGTTAACACAACAATGTGCGTGCGTGGTTCAATATTCTTATGTTTATTTTTTTCCTTTTGAGGGGTTCGTAACAACACACGGATCTTAAATCAACTTAGTTATATTTTTCTACGTTTTACGTTTTGGTCTAAGTTATTCGTATTAACATACCGCAACTACAGTGCTGATGGTCGTTAGAGGTGGGGTGATATTTGTGTTATTTGGTATGGTTTTACGTCTCCGCTGCAATGCGCGAAGCTTATTTCTAGATGATATTAAAACAAATCCTAATTAGGATTATTTTTTTGGTTTTTTGCCCAAGCTATTATTGAAAATTTTTTTGTGATGAAAGCAAGTGAAGTGCTACAACAAAGTTTAATATTTTCGTTTTTTGCCACAAAAGTTTATTTTTTTTGTGATTTGGCGTCAAACATTGGTATCGGTATTCAGTATTATCAGACCCGGTATCGGTATACGATTTTGTGGATTCTGATGAGTTGACCCGACAACGAAGAAAGTCACGGTCACGTAAGACTGGGGAAAACAACCAAACTCCCGCGCTTATAGCGCTGAAGAAAACATTGGTTTAAACAAAAATCATATGGACAAAATACCTTCCATAAACACCATTTTTTAATGATATGCTTAATAAATACCAATTACAAACAAAGCGTGTTCAATCCAATCAGTTCCCATGAAAAAAAATTCAAGTTTTGGCGTTGAATTTTTTAGTGAAAACATTTAAACTAGGGATGGGAATGATATGTGTATTGGTAATTAAAATCTTATATCTGATTGTAAAATTGTGATACATATCCATGCCACATATCCATCGGTACCCGTTTATCATTATCTATCAGGTGTGGTGTAAACCTGTGAGTATCATAAACTCGTTAGTTTGTTAAAAAATTATATGTTCGGATTCTAAAGTATTTTTCTTACCACTTATAACTTTTATACATCTTTATTAGTTAAGAAATTGCAAGTATCATAAACTTGTTAGTTTGTTAAAAATTATATGTTTGGATTCTAAAGCATTTTTCTTACCACTTACAAATTTTATGCATCTTTATTACTAAAGGAATTAAGAAGATAATGGAAAATAACAAAAGAAAATAAAAGGCAAAATGAGATTGTTCACGGATGAGCTCTGGTAAACAAATATGTATGGTTCGGATAATTGTGTGTGTATGTATCATTTAATATCATATCTAATTATCTGTCTCGATATCTCATACCTACAAGACCATTTAATATCATATCTAATTATCTATCTCGATATCTCATACCTACAAGACCTTTTAATACAGATCTCATATCTTTTTTAACGACAAATCTCATACTTAATCCTCATATTATCATGTACATCTATCACTTCACCAGTCGTAAATATTTTAAATTTCTCATTAACATTTTGATTTGGGTTTGTTTTCCATCCCTAATTAAAAGATCTACTTTGAATTTAAAACATCTAATTTTAAATTAGAAAAAGAATTGGTGTGCCCCTAAATTAATAGTCAAAATGTAAATTCCGATGAAACCAAGGGTCAGTCTACGGCAGCAGTAGGTGGCGGAAGGACCAACGCCACCACATATATATCTAAGTTTCCAATTATACCCTTCACCAGCAACCCCTTGTGTTATTATATATATACTTCACAGTTCACACTTCAACAAGCCTCCTGCTTTGCTGTCTTTTTCTTAACCCCATTTCTTTCTTGATCTTCTTCAATCAATGGCTGCAACAAACATCATCACACCTGCTTCAATCTCTGGTAATTTGTATATAACTTTAGGGTTCTTGAAATCTTGAATTCTTGAATGAAGATGCAAGATTCTTGATGAATCTTTCTTTGTTTTTGTTGGAATTGATTGTGATAAGCTATTTGTGTTCTTTTCTTTGTTTGTGATATCCATTGTTAGGATGTTTGTGGGTAGTGGGTAGCTTTTGGTTTCTTGCCTCAATTATTATGGGTTTTTGGTTTTCTTGATTTTAATCTCTGTTAATTTGGATTAAATTTTAGGGTTCTTGAAATCTTGAATTCTTGAAGGAGATGACACATTCTTGTTGAATTTTTCTTTAGTTTTGTTGGAATTGATTGTGATTAGCTATTTGTGTTCATTGTTTGTGATATCCATGGTTAAAGATGTTTGTTGGGTAGTGGGTAGCCTTTGGCTTCTTGCCCTGTATTATTATGGGTTTTTGGTTTTCTTGATTTCAATCTCTGGTAATTTGTAGTTTTCTTGATTTCAATCTCTGGTATAGGGTTCTTGAAATCTTGAATTCTTAAGAGTGGAGATAGTAGATTCTTGTTGAATCTTTCTTTAGGTTTCTTGGAAATTTATTGTGGTTAAAGATGTTTTTATTCATTGTTTTTTATGTCAATTGTTAGGAAGTTTGTTGGGTAGTGGGTAGCCATTGGTTTCTTGCCCTAAATTATTATTAGTTGTTGATTTTCTTGAAATCTTGAATTCTTTTCAAGATCTGAAAATCAAGTTATCTATGTAAGAGAATTAAATTGATAGAATCCCATTGGTTTATATGATTTAACGGCCCCCTTTTCGTTGGTTTTATCTTTTCTTGCTTATAACTAGGTTTTATCAAAATTTAAGAGATATAACACCCTAGGTAAATCCCAGTTGAGATAGGAATGTCAGAGCTCAGATATCACCTATGCGTTTTGGGCACATTAATTGAGAGAACTCTGTAGTTAAGTGTGTTTGGGTGAGAACAATCTATACGTTGGACTTATAATCAATGCTTTAAATTATTGTCAAACGGGCACGGACCCTGTAAGTTGATAAGAATACTGTTAGCTTTCTTGCCTATTAGTTTTAGCATCCGTAGCTCGTTACAAACTTATCTAATTTTTAGCTTTATTTAAACTAGGTTCATTTTCTAATATTAACTCTGCTTATAGGTTATAATGAAGTATAACATACATGATAGATTCACTTATGTTTGCGTGTGCCTTAATATGTTTTTCTGCTTTTAAAATTTGTAGTTTTATATTACTTTGTGATCCGAGCAATGTGCATGCTTTAAGCTTCTTGTTTTTACTCGACTGGATCTAATATTAGGTTTTTATGTATGGTTTTATCTTGATATAGTTCGATCTAGTCTTAAGGGGCGTGACAGTTGGTCTGGTAATTCTTCCTTGTATGGTAAAACTACTTTGAATCATCAAAAAAGGTCAAACCAACAAAGAACTCTGAGGAAGTTAGCGACATGTGCGCAATACAAGTAAGATACCTTTATGGCTTTATAATTCCTGAAAATCATTTAATTTTCTATTTTCCAATATTATGGCATATTTCGCTGATAACCTAATAACAAACTGTATAGAAACGATTAATAACCACAATAAGTCCAGTTATTATTTTGACAGTGTCCTTTGCTTGATTTGCATAATCATTGGGACTCAAATATTTTATTAAAGAACATCACTGCACTTGAAAATCTGTTTGTTAATCTTGTTCTCTAATCTCTAGAAAAAAAAATAAATGGTAATGATTTGAATGCGTAAGCACAGTGGAAAACTAGTTTTATCAGCTTATCGTTTGTCTCACTGTATTTCTCTGGTTGGTATATTATAAAGAGAGCTTCTTGGATGTGTTTTCTATAAAAAGGTTATGTTTTCTTCTTACGATTCATCAAATATGCCAAGTTTTATATTTTTCATAACGGTTGTTAGTGTCTTACCCACACCTTGGCTGCATTTTTTAACAAGATACTAATTTATGGTTTCTTAATTGGAACGCAAGTAAGGAAAACAAGAAATCCTCTGTATTTGTCATTTGATGTGAACTTGTTAATGAGTAGATGTGCGTACAATCTTTCTCAATAATTTGAGATCATTACTCTTTTTAGGTTCTTCACAATGTAATTAGTTATCATGTTATATTGTAATATCATGTTTTTGTATTCAGTGATCGTAGCGGTGGAGGAGGCGGTGACTTTGTTGCTGGTTTTCTTTTGGGCGGTGCGCTATGTGGCACCTTGGCATACATATTTGCTCCCCAGGTGAAAATGAACAACCATTATCTGTCACACAAAATTTATTATCTTTTCATTGTTCCTTTAATCAAGATTTAGATGTAAATATGTGTTTTAACTTTGTAAGTATTTATCTAATCACTAGATAAGAAGATCTCTCTTGAATGAAGATGAATATGGATTTAGGAGGGCGAAACAACCGATATACTATGATGAAGGTTTAGAGGTGTGTTTTTCTCATTTTTATAGACAAAATTACAGAAAACGTCCTTTAAGTTTATAGAAAATTGCATGTATCATCCTTTTTGTATTCAAAAAGTACTCTAATTGTCCTATATGCATAAAGATCAAAAGTATAATCGACTAAAGTTGAAAGTGAAAAATTATGAGGGGTACAATTGTAAACGATATAAAAGTATTAGGGTTAAAAGTAAAAAAAAAAAGTATAGATAAAAAAACATAAGTAGATACAACCACTAAAGGTGAAGTATAATTATGATGCACAATGTATTTGAAAATTAGTAATATATATAATGTTTTGTAAATTAATAACAAGTTGTTCTATGTCTAAATTTAATATTTAACATAGTAACATCAATACAAATTTAATAATATAAATTCAAATTAGTTAATAAATAATTATTAACTAATTATAATTTATATTATTAAAAGTTAAGATAGTATTCATTAATTTGTATAATATATGTTACTTGTATATCTTTATTAAAATAAAATAATTTAAAAAATTATATGTATAACAAATTTTGAAAGAAAAGCTAATTACAAAAAAATGTCCTTTAAATTAGGTTTAAAGTTTCAAAAATAGTCCTTTAAGGGGTAGAAAGACTAAAATGCCCTTGACTTAACAGATAAAGTTAATGCCCCGTTAGTCTAAAGGACGTAATCTGTTATAAAAAGTATACATAAAGGATGATTACAATACTTTTTGAAGATAAAGATGATACCTGCCATTTTCTATAAACCTGAAGGACGTTTTCTGTAATCTTGTCTTTTTATATGGTCTTGCACCATTATGCTTGACTTGTTTACTTATGAACGAGTCTATTTGGGTTGTGTTTTATTTCAAACGGGTCATATCAAAATATTTAGCTAAAAGGGAACATGTCAAATGGGTTGAACAATTTAAAAGTCACCCCAGGTGTATTTTCTATGCATTATGGCCTTCTAAATCATTTTATTCAAAGATTTATGTTATTATTGCAAATAATATTGTTTTGCATTTACAATTAGGAAAATTACATACAAAACCTATGAACTTTCGCTAAATTCGTACACCATAGACTTTTATTGGATATGCAAGCCCTAATTTTTTTATAAAAGTTCAACAAAAAAGTTTCTTTATATAAATTTAAGAACTTGATCATACAAAAGTTGAATTTTATATGTTTAAGGACTTAATATGCAAGAAATAAGGAAATATATGTTAAAAATGTAGTCTTGATGACTTTCTTGTTGAGTTTTATAGGTGACCGACTCATTCAAAAAAGACCTCTTTTGATGTGAATCTCTTTTGAACCATTACACAACCTGCCCATCTTTCCATTTTATCTTAACTGATCGTCATTATTCCATTTTATTTCCAAAAAATTGCAGAAAACTAGGCAGACTTTGAATGCTAAAATAAGCCAGCTTAATTCCGCAATTGACAACGTGTCATCACGATTGCGGGGCGGGAACAACACACCGCGTGTACCGGTTGAGACTGACCCTGAAGAAGCCACCATGTGAAAAAAGTAACATAATTTCAATTTCAATATGGTGGGAAAAAAACAGATGTTATGAAAAGAATATATTTTAAAACTATGGTTACCTTTTATCCATTACTACATGTATGACTTATCTGTGCCTATTCCTTTCCTTTGAATGCAATTACTATGATCAGCTGTAAAAGCATATGGAAGGTGATTGCTATTGATCTTTCACTCAACTGTCAGAATTTAAATAACACATGAAAAACGAGTATCAGATACCATATAACACATGAAACCCTTTTTTGCTAGTGTTATGTGACACATGCTTTGCTTCGGGGTCGGCCACGTTTAAAAAAAATTAACCTGTCTTTTTGGAGTGTATAAAAGCATATTTCGTAGTTTATAATATTTTTCTTATTGAATTTGCTATATATATATATATATATATATATATATATATATATATATATATATATATATATATATATATATTATATATATATATATATATATAATATATATATATGATACCGTATATGTATTTGAGTAAGTGGTTTATAAAGTATTTCTATAACATGAAACGTAATCAAGGTAACATTATTTATAATCGTGTCGAACCGAGTACCCGCAACTTCAACTATATAATGGCTGGATTGGTTTTAATAAAAACCAAAATATATCATAAATGTTTTAAATTTAAAAACTATATAATTAACTAAAAAACAAAATTTGAAACTTTTTTGACCGATAAATACACACAAGCGACACTAAATCTAACTATAATATTATCACACTTCCATTTTACATGATTTGAACTTGTTTTACCATCAAAATGCATTCTGAGGATGAAACAATGTTTTTTCTATTGGTGTGAATTGTATTGTTATTAAGTATGAAATCTAAAGTAGTAAACGAGTCAGTAAATAAGACCGTGAAACATAATAATAAGATAAAATAAAAATCTACTGATACGGTTTATTGGTTCGACTATCAGTAATTGCAAAAACTAGTCTGCTCGAGTGAAGAAAATTCAAATATAATAAGTTTTGCTCTCTCTCATACACATATATACTACATAGTACATAAAAGATAATTAAATATTATGGAAGAAAGAATAAAGACGGTTACATGATCATTTATGTATTACATTTCAAACAATAGCAATAAATGCATTATAGCGTTGCTAACACATTTTTTTTTTCTTAAACTGATATTCTTCTCCAGGGATGACATCGGTATTGTACAGTAAAATACCGATAATGAAAACGAGCGAAAATATAAATTGAATACCATACCAATTATGTTGGTTCGACATCACTTGGTATGGTACCATTGAAATTACCGAAAAATATTGAAACAAAGTGATAGCGATATGAACACTGAAAATGTGAACAAACGAATTCCGATATCAGTACTCGGTAATAAATCTCATCCCTCTCTCGCGTGTGTATGCATAAGTTATAAAATCTCATGAATATATGATAAGATGCCATTTGAGTGATAGAATAGTACAAGCAAAGCGTCAAAGGGTCTTAGTTTTGATGGTGCAACGTGTGTTTTAAGTTGTTTTATTCTTAACATGATGTGGCTTTTAAGTTTTTTCATAAATTATTAATAGAGATTTAAGAGTAAAAATTAAAATGCATGTACGAGTATATAAGTAGATTTTATACGTTTATGTTTATAATTACGTTAAAAAATATTATCTTTAATTAAATATTATTTTTATACTTTTAATATTGTCTTTTTATTTACCTTCACTCATAATCATTTTCAAAAAAATTTATAAAACTAAACAATGTTTTTTCGATCAACAGTAATATTTGTGTTTTTTTCTTTATTTAAAATCACTCACAATTATTTTCTATTATTTTTTGTAATATAATAAACACCCTTATGTATTTATAAAAAATTCATTATGAATAATTTAAAACTTTTTATTCGAAAAAGAAAATTAGTAGAAGGAAAGCGGCGGCAACCAGGTGAACCAGACATCACTTTTATGTGGAGTGTGGTTGTGGGGACAACATTAAGTTTTTTTTTTTTTTCAAAGTATAGTAGTTTGAAAACTTATTTACTAAAATGATATACTTCAAATGATATTGATCAAAATAATTTTTAAAACTTGATTGTTTTTTACTATTAATTTAATGGCTACTTAAAAATTTATTTTTATTGGTGTCACACCCTCAATTTCTACAAACAGGGTAATATCGTTAGGCGCGTGACATACCAGTGCTTAGTGATTAGTTACACCAAACGACACAACAATTACAAAACATAATTTTCAAATTAAATAAAGTTCATTAAAATCAGAATTAATTATGAAACATGAAAATAAATGCAGATGCGTATAAACCATAATTTAAACGGCGTAAACATGCGCAAAATCAGATAAATATAGTTTGTAGAAAATGTAAATTGTTAATTAGACTCTGCGATGGTGAATGCAGCGTGCGATGTTCCTATTCGTGTGCACCTTAAGAACCTGAAAGAAATATGCTAAAGTGTCAACACAAAGTTGATGAATTCACGGGTTTTGATGAACAAAACATAATAGTAAATTGATACGGTTAACAAAGTAATATCAGTAGATAACTAGTCTACTCAACAAGTTACTAAGTGTATGAAGTTCGCAATCGACGCTGACAATGTAAAGTAATGCCTCGGCTGTGAACACCGGTCTCAGCAACAAAAATTAGGTCAATTAAACACCTGTTTGACAAACATTATGCTAACGCGACTAGCCCGGGTGAGGTTTGTCAAATCTAGTAGATCTACTCAGAATTACCTCACTAAAATCCATACACTAACGGTTCGAAAGTAAAAACTTAAGCATGGTGTCACACTAATAAACAATTGATATTACAGTAATACTCATCAAAAGAAAATACATTTAGAACACACGTTTCTTTCACCCCAAAGAAAATAGGTAAAGCGGGGCTGAGAACTCACTTTGAATGCATAACAATAAATAATCGAAAGCACCAAAGATTAGGTTCTCTGATTAACCTGGATTAATATTAGTTTATAATATTAATATTAATTACTATTTATAAATAAAAGAATGTAGGGTTTCGCGTTCCACGACTCGATTACGATACACGCTATCGTTATCCCCCATTCACCAGCAATAACATTCAAGTATTAATTCATTCAAATGTATAAAACTCAATTGTTGTGTATGTAAAATACTATTTGTATGATATTAACCATTTGGCTTAATATTATTATTAAATTTCCCAAGCTTAAGAAACATAACTTATTAATCAGAAAAGCGTAGCAACCCAATCGTGATACGATTAAGATAAATATTGTATATGTGAATTCATGCACCCAATATATATATATTATTTTCACATGCACATTCACAATTTAAAATCACGTATAATGAATACATGACTCCCATGTATTCATGAAGACCTGCCTACTAAACTTGAGTACGGGGGTTATATCATATATGGCGAAACCAAGTTTAAGGAAATTGTTTTTAGGTCCCTCAAGTTTATTCAATTGCATCTGAAGTTTTTTCTGAATTTTTTTTATTAATAGGGTATAATTAAAATATTTATTGACTTAGGGGGCTAAAAAATATAAATTTTCACAATAAGGGAACTCGCCGGTGTAATTGGCGAGTACTACCCACTTGAAATTCGTAATCTGAAAATATTCCGGAAGTTTTGTCTTGTTCCTCAAAACCCGCCAGTCACACCGGCGAGTTTGGCATGGTTAGCGGTCAGCGTGAAAACAGTGAAAACATCGTGGAGCGTGGTCAGTGAAAAGACAACCCAGAACCCGTCAATGGGACGGGCGAGTTCTTGGATAAATTTGGGTTTCCAGTCGATTTTAAAAAAAAAATTACTTTCATATTATATAAACACCTATTTCTTTCACAACACACAACTTCATTTCACAAAACAAACATATTTCATCATAATTTCTCTATTTTCAAACAAACCCACATATTTGATTCAATGGCTAATTGGGGTGTTATATCGGGTCCTTTGAATACAGAATTGTTATTTTTGGTTGGTGAGCATAGAGCTGCTTATTATTATCAGAATCCAACGAGCGATGCCGGTGTCTTGCGTCCTAGACGGGGGGATACCAATTTTTGGAGACTCATCAACCATAAGCCTATACCCAGTAATGTTATGCCTTATATAAGGATGGCGAGTTTTTGTGGTATTATTGATTGCGGCTACCGTAAGCTTGATGGTGGTTTGATTACGGCTTTGGTGGAAACCCACACGTTTCATTTACATGTGGGTGAATGCACGATAACCCTTCAAGATGTTCAAGTCTTATGGGGTTTGCAAGTTGATGGTGATGCAATTACTGGAACTGATGTGGTGATGAACAAAACTGAAATAACAGATTTGTTCGGGCGTCTAACAGGTTTTTTTCTTGATCCTGATCATATACAAGGTTTAAAAATAAACTTGATTATCATTTTAAAAGAAATAGAAAAAGATTTCCCTCTAAACGCCTCTATTGAACAATGCCAGCAACGTGCTCGATTAATAATATTATACATGATTGGGGACTTTATTCCCCGATTCATCTTCTAACTGGCCATATATTAATTTTTTAACACATGTAGAAGATTTAGAAGAGTGTGGCCAACTAAGTTGGGGGAGTGCTACTTTAGCATGGTTGTATAGACAACTATGCAAAGCAACAAAAATATCAGTTACGAATGTTAGTGGACCGTTATTTTTGTTACAATTATGGGCTTGGGAAATGTTACCTACTCTTTCTCCGATTAATGACCGTAGTCTTGACCCTAATACACCATACGCATTACCATATGGTGCAAGGTATGTTAAAATCATGTAATATCTGTTATTCTAATTTTTTTAATTATATTTATTAATTTTGTTTAATAGATTTTTAATTATATTTAAAGATGACAGAGCGGAAAAATTATTTATATTTCAACCACTCCGAACTGCTTGAGCGCATATAGATCATCATTACATTCGATAAATAATAACATGGTATTAGTTTTTTTTATTAATCACAAAATATATATTATAAAAAGTTTAACAATTTAAATTTTGTTTTTGTATTAATTTAACTGGAGGCCTTATGATGAAATTACTCACTGTCTACCTGAGATTTGTAGAAGTGGTAATTTATGTTGAAATAGTGATACATTTCTCATTTTTTAGGAATATATTGAGCCACACAATGCGAGCAAGATAATAAGGCAATTTGACATGATTCATAGAAGGTTAGGAATGACACAACAGGAGCACGTGTGACTTCACAGTATATCGCGTAAAGGGGGAAGAAATAGTAATTGGGCACAAAAACATATTGTGTATATCCAAGCGTGGCATAATCGACGTGCTATTGTTGTAAATGGAACCTACACAAATTCCACTGTTACAATTAGATTTGTAACGAACCCAACCCATCAAGCCCCAAATCCACATGGGTTCCAAAATGATGGACAAATTTTATCAATGATGGTATTATTATTATTATTATTACTATTATTATTATTATATATTATTATATTATTATTATTATTATTATTATTATTATTATTATTATTATTAAAATTTGCCATGGGTTCCTATTGTTAATGTATGTCTCATGGAGAATTCTTCGTTAGACTACACACTATGTCGATGGATAGCTTTATCAACTATTATTGTATATGCCGTTGAGTTTATTGTCCTTTGCATGTTCTTCCACTTTAAATTTATTTAGATTGTATGATAATAGCTATCCTTTCTCGTATGAAGCGAACTAGAACTTGTTTCCAAACGTTATTTGTCTTTGTTGATGCTCAATTACCGGATCTTAAGATACTTGGACTCAAACTGTCACCCACGCTTTAGATTTTGAGGTTTGGTGTAAAAAAAGGTTAATTATTAAGGATTTATAAATTTGATTAATTTTATATAAAAAATTCAATTCCCATTGGGTCAGAGAGACCACATTTTTTTACCGCAAAGTAACAATGTTTTTAGTATTGGTTGTCGTTTGACCTAATACCACAAACCTATAGCGGGTGGGTAGGGGGACTATTATTCTTCTCACCTATTATAACATGCTATTATTAAACTTAACTAAATTGTGAACGAGTCCATATCCCTCACGTAACCTTAATAAAATCAAATGTTTCATCTTTTTAGGCGATAGACATATTTTAAAAATAAAGAGACGATGATTTGTACACCATAAAATTCATTTGAACACAATAACTTGAAGATGACTTATCTTATGCTAATTTTATTTTGTTTTTTTTAAACAAATAATTTCAAAGCATGTTATAAATTTTCTATTGATGATCTACTTAATTTTGACATGTTTTGTCACATACATTTTTCTTAGAAAGTAAAATTAACCATCATAGATAGCACATGGTGATGAAGATCCCTATAATGGAGTTAGAATATGCCAACTCATTTAGCATGCCTCACATTTGTCTAGCTTACATTATATAATTGTATCATATAACATAACATATTATGTTATACAGCATAAACACATAAAGAATCTTTTTGGTTCACATGATTTACATTACAAGTAGTATGTATACACATCATTTTTTAGATCACAAAATCAATATCGTACATCTTAAAGTTCTATGGCTAATCATCTTGTTTCTTCTGAACAATAGTTTTTTTTTGTTACTCTTGAATATCATCAAATTATGCACTTACAAAAATTAAAACTTACGTTATGATTTTAAAGTGTAATTTTCTGTTCTTCTAAATTACAAATATTTATAGTATAATTTCATGTTCTTTTAAATTACAATAAAACGAAAAATTATTCATTCTACTAAAAATATAATATATAAATCAATGTTATTTGTCACTGTCATCTTCATCCAACTATCCAAGATCAAACAATGAGATTGTGGCCTATAGATATTATTACATATTCCTTAGATTCTCTTTAATGAAAGCAAGATCTACAAAATAAGATCTTTAAAATAATCTTGAAAATAATCTTGAAAATATTTAAAAAAAAAAAAAAGGTTGCAGGGATATGGAAAGGAGGTCATAGGCCGGCAAAAGATAAAGAAATATGAAGACAAGACAGGCAAGCTGCACGCGAGTGACTTCTCAAGGATGTATGGCTCATTGTACAACCATCACTGCATAACGTACAACTCCATCAAGGAAACAGTAGTGCACCGACCCTAATCAATAATCTCTCTCCTTGCTCACTCTTAATTTCAAGATTTTCTCACATAATCTGCTCAGCAAGTGCCACCAGTTTGATCATTATGTCCACCAAATCAAAGTAATTCTCATCTGTTTCTTGATTTCTTACATATTGCTGTGATTATTGTTGTGTTGTATGTTCAATCTGTAGTTAATTGCTTGTTTCCATTTGGGATTTTGATCTTTTCATGTGGTCTTGAGCTTAATGCTTCAGATCTGCAGATTTTGTGATGTTCTTTCACTTTGATCGTTGATTTCTTCAAGAAATCGAAATCCCACCAAGCTGCAGTTGTTAATCGCATTTCCTTGTTATAAAGTTGCTAACTTTATTGCTAATGTGTATGAATATTGAAGATCCCAATTTGTAGGGTTTGACATTTGTGTGTAACTTGTTGAAAGTTGTGTGTTTTGTGTTATAAAGATCCCAAATTGTAGGGTTTGACATTTGTGTGTAATTAATTGAAAGTTGTGTGCTTTATGTTCTTGACTTCTTGATTGTGGTTAATGATGTTGATATTTGAATAGATCTTCATCGGAAACACCTCCAGCGGGTAAGATTCCGATCAGCAAAACGTCTCCGGCGACACCTCGAGTCAGTAAGCTTAGCAGGGGAGTTGCTAAATCTGATGCTGATTCACCGTCTCCGGTGCAACACACGAGGGCTTCGGTGGAGCGGTCTCCGCGGCCTGCTGTATCGAAGCCGACAGTAGATCGCCGGTCACCGAAGACCAGCATCCTTGCTGAAGTAAGTGGGTCCCATTTCAGTTACTTTCATTGTTAACTTCTGGCATTGTTGTATTTTCATGGTAACTGTAATCAGAATCACTTGCATTCTTTCTATTATTGAATTGAACTAATTGACAGTTATGCCCCTTACCGTATATGATAAGTTGTTAACAATTAACAAAATTTCCATTAATTATTGGATCATGATCAAAACAGCATTGTAAGGCCTGGTATTAATGTACAAGGTCAAAATAGTATTGGTATGTCTATATCAAAACTCTTCAAATTAAGAGGACTCTTAATGACTAATGAGCAATTAAGTGCTTCATAATTATAGAATATATTCCATAACAAGATTTAGTTTTCTTTAACCAAACACAATATCACTGAGTCGTCTATTGAGGCCCCGTGTGTTCTCAGGAACCGGTCATTCCCTCCCACTTATTGACTTGTCATTAATAGACATAACCGTGCAGATTAACTAAAAATGTGCATTTTTCACATCATCAAATGCAAAGTAAGTACATGCTCTAATCAGAAGGGGATCCAAATTTTCTGATTGATTTCTGCACTACCATAAAAAATTGAACTTTTTTTTAATAGGCACCAAGTTTTTTTGTTTTTGTTATGATTTATTTTTATTTTTATTTTGTATGACTGGTATACTTATGGTATCTTTGTGTGTTTTCAGAAACCAGCACCAAGTCCAAGGGGGGTGCAAAAGGGGTCAGAGTTACAAGCTCAGTTAACTGCTCTTCAAGAAAATCTTAAAAAAGCCGAAGATAAGTTAGCTTCTGTTGAAAAAGAGAAAGAGAAGGTCATTAATGACCTAAAAGAAGCACAAAAGCTATCTGAAGAAACAAATGAAAAGCTTCGTGAGGCACTCGTTGCTCAAAAGAATGCAGAAGAAAATATTGAAATTGAGAAATTCCGTGCGGTTGAAATGGAACAAGCAGGAATCGAATCAGCTCAAAAAAAGCAAGAACAATGGGAAAAAGAGCTAGAATCCGTCAAAAACCAGCACGCTGCTGACATGGCGGCTCTCGTTGCTGCAACTCAAGAGCTTGAAAAAGTCAAGCAAGAGTTGACCATGACTTGTGATGCTAAAGATCAAGCTCTTTCCCACGCAGATGAAGCAACAAAGATTGCTGAAAGCCAGATGGAAAAAGTGGAAGCTTTAACCAATGAGATCACACGATTAAAGGGATTACTGAATTCCAAATTTGAGTCGGAAGCCGATCAAACTAATAAGATGGTGGCTGAACTCAATTTGGAGATTGAAACTCTGAAATCAGAAGCAAATCAGAGTGAAAAATTGGTGTTGGAGCTGAAATCAGAGATAGAGGCATTGAAATCAGAGGGTGAAGAGACCGACAAGTTGGTGTCTGATTTGAAATCAGAAGTTGAGTATCTGAAATCAGAGGAAAAAGAGTTAAAAGCAGAGATTGAAACTCTGAATCTTGAACTCAGAAAAGCTAAAGTATACAAGGAGAAGTTGGTCCACGTTGAAGCATCATTTGAGGAACTAAACATTGAATTAGAAACCGCTAAAATGTCAGAATCATATGCAAGAAGCTTAATGGAAGAATGGAAGAAAAGAGTGGAAGAGTTAGATCTTCAAGCAGAAGAAGCTAAAAGATTAGAAAGATCTGCATCGTCATCACTCGAGTCAACGGTCAAAGATTTGGAAAATAGCAACCATTTGTTGAGAAATGCAGAAACCGAGCTTTCTTCTTTGAAAGAAAAAGTTGGTTTATTAGAAATGTCGAATGTGAGACAAAAAGGTGATCTTGAAGAATCTGAACGGGCGCTTCAGAAATTGAAATTAGAAGCTTCTGAAATGGCGAAAAAAGCTGAAAGTTTGGAAAATGAACTTGAAATTGTGAAGGAAGAAAAAGCACAAGCTTTGAATAATGAGAAATTAGCAGCTAGCAGTGTTCAGGATCTTCTAGAAGAAAAGAACAAACTCATAAGTGAGTTGGAAACATCTAGAGATGAAGAAGAAAAAAGCAAGAAAGCATTGGAGAGTTTAGCATCGGCTTTACATGAAGTTTCATCAGAAGCAAGAGAATCTAAAGAAAAATTATTATCAAATCAATCTGAAATTGAAAATTATGAAGCACAAATTGAAGATTTGAAGCACGCGTTGCAAACAACAAATGAGAAGTATCAAAACATGCTTGATGACGCTAAACATGAAATCGACATGCTTATGGACACAATCGAGAAAGCTAAAGAAAGCCATAAAAGTACAGAATCTGAATGGAAAGAAAAAGAGATTGAATTGATGGGTTGTGTGGAGAAGTCTAAAGAAGAAAATGATTCTTTGCAGAAGGAGATTAGCAAGTTAAATAATGTGCTTCAAGAAACTGAAAAAGAAGCTAATGCTTCTAATGAAGAACGTGCTCATATCAAGAATCTTTTGAAGGAAGCCGAATCTGAAGTTATTTATCTTAAAGAAGTTCTTGGTGATGCAAAAGCTGAAAGTATGAATTTGAAAGAAAGTTTAATGGATAAAGAAAATGAATTGCAGAGTCTTGATCAAGAAATCTCAGAGCTTAAAGCACGGGAAGTTGAATCTTTGAAAAAGATCGAGGAGTTGACCAAATTGCTTGAGGAGAAATCTGCTAATGTGATGGTTGGTGAAAATGATGACGGCACAGGTAGTGAGAAAGATTATGACATGCTTCCAAAAGTAGTGGAATTCTCTGAACATAATGGAGATGCTAAATTCGAGCAAATGTCAAAAGAAACACCAGTAGTTGAAAATAAAAATAAAGAATTCGAGTTTAAAACAGATACAGTGGTGAAAGATGTGAATGAAGAACATAAAGATTCTGAAGAGGTTGAATTCAAGATGTGGGAAAGTTGCAAAATTGAAGAAAAAGATTTGTCACCTGAAAGAGATGCAACAGCGCATGATGAATCTTTTGATGATGACATAGATTCAAAAACAGAAGGCGGTGAAGGGTATGATCAAATAAACGGTGCTGAAACTGTTGAAAATGGTGCCACCTCACCATCGAAGCAGGACTCGCATGTGAAGAAGAAGAAACCGTTGCTGAAAAAGTTTGGAAGTTTGTTGAAGAAGAAAGCCCCAAGCAACACCAACCAGAAGTAGTGAAAAGGTAATCAATGTTACATGTGTTTGTGTTACTATTTTTTTTTCTTTTTGATACAATTTTTATGCTGTTTCTGGATTTTAAACAGTGGGTAATTACGTATCATCTTTGGAGGTTTGTTTGTATTATTGTCGTTATTATTACTAATTTGTGTATCCTATTCAAAATTTCCATGTTCTTTTATTTGATTTCCCTTTGTATGTTACCTAGACAGTTGATTGGGAAGGAAATAGCAGCATCATGTGGTTTTGGTTGACTTTTCTGTAGAAATTGAAACTGTTCTGTGCAAACAACTATAAATCGAGTTACAAGTGAAGCAGCACGTATAACTTGATATATATAACTATATTTAAGTGTATGGAAATGTTTCCTGTGATGCATTATAAATGGAAAGAATTACTAGATTCATCTGCTTTGGGTTGACTTTTTTGTTGAAGATCATCTTTTTATGTGCTAACTTACTATATATTGGTAAGGTAAATGCAGCTTCATGTGGTTTCAAGTTGACTTTTCTGTTATGGTCAAATTGTTATATGTAACCTACTATTATTTGAGTTTTGAGCAAATCGAAGTCAAAACTGTTCTGTGCAAACAACTATGAATTGAGTTATTTATAAGCGAATCAGCGCATATAATTTGATAGCACTATTTTGAGTGCATGGGAAATGTTTTCTGTATACTACTACAATTGGAAAGGAACTGGTAGCTTCATCTGGTTTCAGGTTGACTTTTCTGTAAAAGTCAAATCTTTATTATGTTTAAGCTACAATAATTCTGAGTTTATAGCAAAATCACTAAACTTGATGGGTAGGTTTATTTCAAAAGTATGAGATTTGTTTCGCGTAAACTACTATAATTGTGAAGGAGATAGCAGCTTCATCTGGTTTGAGGTTGACTTTCTTACAAGTCAAACCATTTTTTGTGTATACGACTATTACTCAGGTGCTAAGAAAAATCAGAAGAAGAAACTTGATGGGTAGGTTTATTTTAAGTATATGAAAGTTCTATAATCACACAAACAGCATTTCATGTTCGTTTTCATGCAGTATTAGTGTCGGTTTTGAACTCAAAATGGATAACTTGATCTATGAGTTCTCTAAGCATGTTTCAAAGCATTAGCTTAAAAAAATTAAACACTTAATAACATGTCATTTGTATCTTGTCCCTATTATATTCAATTTGAAATGATCTGTTTACAGTTAGTTTCTGCAAATGTTGATGTCAGTGATCTTGAGGCCCATGTGTCTGCAAGTTGTGCATGATGGTTATAAATCTTTAAATTGTTGAAGGCAGATAGTACATGCACATGCACACTCACTTTAAGCAACTGTCATGCTCAATAATATAAACTGCCAGCATGTCAAGTCATATATTATTTGGATCATGTGGTGCAGCACATGTCAGTTGGGTTCCCAGAAAGGAAGGCAATATGCTCTGTTTTTATTTTCATTCATACAAGTTTTGATGAGAATTTGTGATGAAGAATGTCCCAACTCATTTTATAGGGTTGTGAGTTTCTTTTATTTTCTATATTTTCTTTTTTAATTTGGGTATAAACAAAATGAGGCTCCTAAGCTATTTGAGATGAGTTGGATATAAGCTCAAAATTGAGCCCAACTTAATTGAGCTCATGGGTTTATCGTTAATCTGGAACTCGTTTAACAAATGGGCTCAAGCCTGAGCCTCATATATCAAGCTTTGACTTGGCTCTTAAACCTAAATGATTTATAATTCATATTAATATAATACTTTTACTTAATACAATAAACTAGAAATAAGCTTATCGTGTTGCTGCGGGACCCGTAAAATCATGTCAATTAGCATCAATTTCATATCATCATTAGCAACTACCAATACTGAAAAAACTTGTTTTAAAAAATAAATAAAATAAGGAATATAATACCAAATGAAAAGTAGAGGTAAAAATGTTGAACCCCACACGTAATCATATAATATTAAAATCAACTAAGTCGATCTAGAAACGCACGTTATGACGGATCCCTTGAACGGGAAAAAATAGGCGTAAAAATGTTAAACTACACGCGCACGTTGCGGCGTGTTAAATCACAAAATTTAAACGAAACATAAAACAAAAATTTTATAAAAGATGAAAACTATATATAACCAAAGTTGAAATTGAATAATTGTATGAGTTTAGTTGTAAAAGAAGTAAAAGTATTGGATTAAAAGTAAAAAAAATAAAAGAAACAAAAATGAGTACATCCTATGAAACCTAAAGTGAAAGCACTCGGTAATTAGTATATATATAATATATATACTTTTAATATATTAATATATCACTATCATGTTTTGTCAATTTAAAAGCTAACAACTCATTACTTTTCTTTATAAAAAGAACCATTGTAAATTTTAAACAAGTTTTAGAGACACTAATATATAGAAGTTAACTTAGTGACGTTTCCTTGAATTTTTTTTATCAATTAATAGACTTTTATATATCAATATTAGGTTGAGTGAACTTTAAAATAAATTACAGTATTAACCCATTGATTTTTGGAACTTGTCCTTATTAAAAGTATATTTTAATTTAATAAGCTTCTAAGTTTTACATTTATAACTGCTATATAAGTAATTATAGCAAATTGCATTAAAATATATATAATTCAGAATACATTAATAACTAAGTTTTACAAAGTTTATTAAACGTTTATAATTAGTTTTTAAATAAAGAAAATTAAATATACTAAAGAAACATAATTTTCAACTTCCAATAAGCAAGGTCTTTATAGAGTTACGGGTGATAAAAACTTTATGATTATTCTTTTCCAAAAGAAACTGTTTGTCAACAACCTATGTTTTTTCTAAAGTAACCTTTTATGGACTATAGGTACTGTGAGCTAAGTTAGCTTTTACCATTTTTCATGTGAAGAAATATAAATAACGAGACTTATTCGATACAAAACCAATTTTAAATAAAAATTCACAAACACATGTACTATACATAAAAGATAATTACATGTAGTAGGAAATAAAAAATTTAACAGTAAAAATTTATCATACATCACATTTACATGTTTAAAACACTAAACACATAACTATTCATTTCATTTTAACATTTATGAGGGTGGCGCAACAATAAATGTTTAACTACATTTTACAGACATCTTAGGTTCGAATCCAACTTTTATGCTTTTAATTGTAACTGCTTGAAGACACGTTCTTAAGACAAGTTGTGTTTTAGCCTCTCTCTTTGGTTAACGATATATTGATGGGTCTATAAGTTTACCCGTAACATGATCAAAAGGTTGAAACAAAATCCATTTCCAAATACAGAGCCCAAATCCTAGAGACCATTTTAAAGCCCCATTGAGCTAAAGGAATTGGAGCTCAATGGTCATACTCTGTCCTATTCATACTGTAAGTTTTTTATTATCAGAAACTAATTCTGATACAAAAATGTTATAAGAATATATGTATATATTGATTTTACTGTAAAGTTTAAGTAATATATGTTTTTTAACTTTAAGCTACTTGAGTCACATGTTATCTTTAGCTAATTTTTATTTTCATTATTAGATGGCCTAATATTGGCCTTTGATTTTACTGTAATCTTCAAGTAATTTCTTCTTTTTTATTTACGTTTAAGTCGTATCAACGGTTGAATGCTATTTGATCATGTATTCTTCATGTAACAACCATATGTATTCTTTCATACTTCTCATCAAATCCATGAAACAAAAATATGAAATCATAGTGAAACAATAAGAGATTTCACTTTTGTCACTTTACATTTGCAGAAACTTGTAAACACCAACAGAAAATTTTACACAAGTCAAAAAAGTCAAACCTCAATATTTCAGATTCAGGCTACTAACCTATGATGACATGTGAGACTTATTGTTTTGCTTCAAACCTATGATGACATGAAAAAGAAACAACATTTAGGAGGGGTGGAAATGTATATTCATCGCATTGCTATTCATGTTTTGGAATTAAGTTTTTTTATACATGATCACTCTCGGGCCCCTCGATTGTAATGCTTCTTTTGTTTTGTGTCATTGGTAAAAGGCAGCCTTTGTCTCTGTATTTGACCCGCTTTGGCCCAATTTTCTCATTATTTTTACAGACTCTTGAAAACACCAACTTTAATCCTCTCCGCATGTATGTCATGATAAGCGTAACAAGCTCTCTGCACAAATGCAAGCACATGAACATGATGACTATAATGAGTAAGATGATCATGTCTATGATGTTAGATATATATAGCGCATTCAATACATAACAATTTGAGTACAGAACTGTTAGATTCGCATAAGCACTTGTATTTGGTCATGGAAGATAATCACATTTAGTGAGGGGACAACAAGAGGCGGTAAAAAAATATCTTATGTAGCACATTTAAAACATGTATAAGTATCTATACACCCTTTATCTCATAAAAATTGGAGCTAATTGCATGAAAAGGTAACAAGATTGTTTCAATTCTGAAATAACTGATAGTATTGATCTTCATAAACTGATAGTATTGATGTTATCATATGATTCTGGTCATCAAGAATCTCTTACATTGTCCTTAAAGCAAACTGTGTGTGCATTGAGTCAAATTTTGAAACTTTTATGGGACGAAAGGAGGCACATTAATATGTGTGTGTTGTAGGGAACATCAACAAAGAACAAATTTTAAGTAGAGAATCACAGGAAACGCATAAGCACTCGTACGTAGTGTTGGTCAGATTTAGTGGGAGAGAGAAAGAGAGGTGATTATGTGATTATATAACACCTTATGTATCATAGTTAAAGCAACAGGTACATGTGTTTATCGAGTTCTCTACTTGAACTGGTTTATGGTTTGTATTGAGTGCACCTATATATTATTACTAGAAACAAATAGAAGAAGAAACTACTCATGTGTTACCATTCACTCGTTTAATTAAAATACCCCTTAAACTAATGGTATAAATAAACGATGAATGAAGAAATCATACTTACATGGGTGAACAAGGAGACCGTCCGCCATTTACATAGTAAATGAACAAATATGCATCATAATGTTGGCCATCTATATAATAAAAGCCGTGCAACCTCCTTATGCAGAGAAAAGACATTTTCTGGTACAAATGAATAGCCGAACTATTGTATTGAATTACATGCAAATAAACCGCTCTACAGTTTGGCATATCTGATGCATACTTAATCACCTCTCGAATCAGTGAAGTAGCTGAAAATGCAATATAGCAACTTAAGATATAACCACAAGAATGTTTTAATAAAGGAATAATTTCATATATACAATTCTAAAAGTCTGAATCACATATATTATATATATATATATCATATTTACCCTTTCAGAACACATAAAAATCAACTCAACTCAACTCAACAGTAAATAAAATTACATCAACCACTTTTAAGAGTCTTTTTGACTGGCTAAATTAATTGGAAATTACCCAGGATTATCTCAGCTCATATTTTTATTTTCGATCATTCAGTGAATTCACAGGTTGTTACAAGTTACTGGTTTTATTATTTACTGTGACAATGAGTAAACATGATACTTTTATTGTATTGAACGAGTATATATGAAATTATGGTTACATACTAAAATACCCCTTATATTAATTGGTCAACAAAAATGGAACCGATGTTTTACCTATACCAAAATTTCTATAGGATTCTACCACGCCTAGTGTCAAAATATAAACTAGAGACTGATCTGATCTTGATCTGTCAAATCTCAGCATGTCTTCTATCTGCAATGCATTGGATCAAATTAGGGTCCTTGTTTCAAGTTGAAATAATATCATACATTCAACTTGCACCAAATCAAAGGGGTGTTCAGCATTGCATTTTTAAAGTGATTGTGATATGGATAATCAAAAGAAGATAATCAGCTATAACAGATGACATGGAGGTGAAAGTTGTATTGATGCACTTCTACTGTTGGAAATTGTAATAATAGATAATAAGTTGTTTTTAGTGTTGGGAAATTCTGATATTTATAAATTTACATGCAAAATAGGCCTAAATGATCATGGTAATCAAATTCAGCTTCTTTTTTTTTGGCAGCTACTACTAAACTAATTATTTCACCCCTAAATGATCATACAATCAGAAGCACTTTCACTATACCCAAACACTAGAAACAGGTTGTCTGTGATTTAAATAATCATACAAACAGAATCACTTTACCCATCAGACTCATTTTGCCACCCCTACTTCAGTTAACAAACCAATCATAACAAAATATTTGGTTCTATGCCTCATTGGCTCGCAAAAATTCAAACAAATAAAGCTTTTATTTGTGTTATTTGAAGCAAATGGATGAAGATACCTAAACTAAAAGGTTTTTCAAAGAAAGCAATTTATAAACAAAGATCTAGGTGGTTGTTCAACAACAAGAAAGTCTAATGCTAAATCTAAGGTTTGCTCAGAGATGGAAGAAATCTTTCAACTATTATCATAAAAGTAAGCTATGTAAAACTTGATAGAATCTATTTTAATATTTGGGTATTTGAAACATACAAACAACAGTATGTATATGATACGGTGTATGTAATGAGTTACCATAATGAGAAATCACCTCACTTTCTTTTGCCATAACAATTCGTGCAGTAACAAATCCAATAAGTTCATCATTTTCATCATCAGGACGATTTCGGTCAACTGCTCCCCAAGAAACTATATCACGGCCATGAACAACATTGTGGAAGAATTCAAGTTCATACCTAAAACATAACCATTAAAACTTATGGGAAAAAGATCACCATGTAGTTTTATAACAGTTGTAATAATAGTTAGTTTCTAACCTTATGGGAAAAAGATCACCATGTAGTTTTATAAGAACTTCTAGATCCGAGGGTCGTATAGGCCTGTAAGAAATGGATGGATGGCGAGATGCACTCAAGTTCCTCATTGAATACAAAGGCATTTTAGTACCCAATTTTTTTTCCCATCCAAGTCACTCAACCACTAGGGGTCATGCATCGGTCACTGAAACTAATAGATAACTTTCCATGTTAGAAATTGCTACAACTTCAAAGGACAAAATGGTATAACTAATATGGGGGTGTTGGTAAAGCTTATGTTTATGCTTAATACATAAGCAAAAAATCAGATTAATGATAAAAGATATATAATTCATCCACCAAGAATAATCAGTTTGCAAAAAGTAATCTCTACCTACTTGCTGAAAACTAATTTCACCTTAAATAAAGCATATGGGTCATTCAACATAGAACCAATTTTAAGGTGAAAATGGCATAAGCACTTGTACATATCAATTTAGTTGTGACATATAAGGTGGTTATATAACCACATAACCTCCTCCCTTTCTCTCTCAATGTATTTGGTCAGCACTGTGTACAAGTGCTCATACGATTCTCACAGTTCTGACATAAAAATGGTTCTATTCTGAACACGGTCACATGCCCCCATAAGCATAAGCACTTGCCTTCAATCGCCATTTAAACACTCGAAAGTGCTTCTATTAAGCAATAAGAGATCCCAAACACCCCAACCATAAGAAGGTCATACTGCCATTCAAAAGCACCATCTTTATACAATATCAGGTTATATTAATCGACGCCATGCATTAACTAGCTTTTGTATCGCACTCACGAATCACTATGGCTATGAACATAATAGTAGGGTGTAACTGAAGTGAAAACGAGAATCGATTTCTAAACCCACCCCTCTTACCAAGTTAATCAATCACCAGTTTTGAGGATTTGATTCCTAATTTTGAAACCCATCATGCTCATTCCCATTCTGAATCCAAAACAAGAAATCTCCAACTATCCAAACACAAGATCTTTAATAGTACACATTTGTTTATCAGTTATAAGTAATAAAAAGAAAAAAAAAACATTTGAATTCTTCAGTAACAACTAATTCAAATGGTGTAACAGATTATTAAAGCATCCCCAATTGAATCAAACAGTAGCATACACCAAAATCAAGAACCAAAACCCTAAAAAGATTACAAATTTGCTGCTCATAAAAGCTGCCCCAATTGATTCAAACTATTTACGGCAGAAATCAATCATGGGTAAAGGCGCAATCGACATAAAGACAGCAGAAATAAAATCTTTGGGGTAAAAAAACTGAATCAAAAGTGAAACTGAAAGTAAGAAGATGATGGATGATCAAGAAATCAAGATCGAAGTGAAACGAAGGTGTGAGGTCTTACCGCATCGTCAATTGGTGGAATTGGGTTGAAATGAAGAGATCACGGGGTTGATTATGTGAAAAAGATGGTTGAAGATGAAGAGGAGGGTGGAATTGAAATTGGAAAAGTTGAAAGGAAGGAATCTGGAATGTGAAGAACAGGAAGAGAAAACAGAGGAATGGGTTTTTGTCGGGTCAAACTATTGAGAAACGGGGATCCATCTTGGTTATACGATTCTTTATGTTTGAACCTATGATAAATCGAGTAATTGCCAAATATCACATAATAGTAACTAAATTTTAAAAATGTTTTAATTTAGTCATTCATGTATATTTTTCTTAAATTGAACCTCCAAATGATCAAATCGAGTCATTACCAAATTTTATTATGACAAGAAAGTAATTGAAAGAAAAAACATTGGAGTTAAAATTTTTAATATATAAAATTATATTAAAAAATAAAAAAAACATGTTAATTATAAATAAAAAATAAAAAAAGTGCCTAAAATTTACGTCAACGTCCTATATTAGCTTCAAAAGATAGAAAAAAATATTTTTTAACTGAATCCAAAAGTATAACATGCTAAAAAATATATTATAACTTTTAATTTGTATAAAATATAAAAATGAGTGATCTAATTGGAACACTTTAAAAACTTGAGTTACTTAATTTATTATTATACAAAGTTACCCTTAAATAATATTATTACTTATTAATTATCAACTAGTTTTATTACTCGTCGCGCGTTATGGCGATGTCGTACGTGGCATGATAAATTATATACTATAATTGGCCCGACCCATTTACAATCTAATTGTACATCAAAACACAAAATAGTTTGAATTTATATCGTCGAATAAAAACGTATTAAACATACATTAAAATTAGCATGACGTCATATGTGACATGATAAAGCATAGACTACAATTGTTATAAGTCATTTTAAAAATAAATTTGTGTCAGAACATACAATAATTTACATAAAAACGTAGACAGTATATTGTCACATACAGAGGTAAACCCGGAGCTTTTTAACATCAAAGTGACATTTATCAAAGTGACATTTTATAAACTTATAAAATTTGAATAGTTTACAAATGTAAAATTCAAAAGTTGAGAGTTGTAATTGTTATTTATCATTTGAATTAATTAATTGTTTGGATAATAGAAATAAATTAATTGTTTTGGAGAGTTAGGAGGAAGGAAAATAAAGGAAGAATTAAAATGAAGATGCTAAGGATCGAACCAAGTACTCCCACTTTAAAACCATAGAGACCTAACCAACTGCGGGAAGCTAACAAAATAAATATCTGTGAACACTAAGATATATATATTAAAAGCAAAGGCGGTTAGTATAATATAATTATCAAGTAGTTATTAAGATCTCACTGTTACTGCTGGATGGCGTGAAATCATGCAAAGTAGATCTAATGACATACCACCATCACTGATCATCAACATATAAAAAAACCTTATATTAAAATAAATAAATAAAAAATATAACCGAATGAAAATAAACGTAAAAATGTTGAACCATGTAGGAATAGCGTAAAATACATAAAGCAATTAGTAAGTCGATCAAGGACCAACGTGTTACGACGTGACTGTTAAACAGGTAAAAATAAACGTAAAAACGTTAAACCACACATATACGTTGCGACGTGTTAACTCACAAAATTGCAACCGAAATGTCACACCCCAATCTTGACGGCGGAATCGTCGAGATGTGAGGGTTAAGATTGTTCACAGCCACATAACGCTATTTTTAAATGAAAATTGTTATTATCATAAGTTTCAACAGTGCAAGTTACAATCATAAGTCTCAACATGAATTAAACAAAACATAAGACAAAATAATCCCAAGCATTTTATTCTTTAATCTAGGTCCAAATCCTAGATTTGTGTAAACTTCAAAAGATAAGTTCAAGTTTGGGTATTTTTTGAAACGTGTTAAAGATAAAGGTCAACTATGAAAGTTGATGAGTTTTCAAGGGTTTAATATACATAATATATAAAGGTTACAAGTAGCAATTCATGTCAAAGGTTATGAGTTATACAAGTTTATAGAACACATATAGCTACAATCAAACCTCGACTAAGATTAAGATTACAAGTTTATAACGATTGGCTAAGTGTACTTGGTTCCCATGATGAACAAGTCATACGTAATCAGGAGCCGACAATACACCAGCTTTAGCACCAAATAGGCTTGTCAGGCCCATAGATTTATGACGTCGTCAAACTAGCAATGGTTAATGATTGTCAACAAAATATGTATCTCATATAAGACTTACAATAACACAAATAACCATGAAAAAATATAAATATTTATTAAAAAATTGCAAGTGCATTACAAGGATAAAAAGTTACAAACGTAAGTTAATAAGTGTAACATGTTTCACCCCAAAATGGTGTGAAATAATATAAAAAGAGGCAACAAAACTCACATGAACAATAAGTATATAATGGAATAATAAATGCCGTTCCAACGTAATCCTTAACAAGGTACCTAAATATATATAATTACAAGTTTTAACATCTAATAATAAGTTTAACGAATTAATTTGAGAACTAGGGTTTCAATTTGGTATTTGAGGGCTTTATTAACTATATTCAATAAAATGAAATAATTAATTATGTTTTGATTCAATGAAATGAAATATACTAAATAAGCATTTTAGTATAAAGGAATGCAAAGAAAATCATTTGTAATAAAGTTTAATTATACGTTTGAATAAATTTTTATAATTTTTTTAAAATAATCATCATTTAAACAATAATATATAGATGATATTTGAATCAATAATAATTTAGATATTTAACCTTATGTAAAGTCTATTTTATAAGAATATAAACTAAATATATTATTTGTCTAAAATATTTAATAAAAATATTAAGATATTTTAGGAAGTAAATTTTCAGAAAATAGTATGGTATCTTTAAAAATTAACAAGTTTATAAACAATGTTTTATACATTGTTAAAAAATTTGAATTTAATTTGAAGGCTAGAAACCCTAAAACAAAAACATGAGGTTCCCCGGATTCGAACCGGGGACCTCCTGTTCAAGAGGGGATGTTAGTATACAGTGAACCAAGGGTCGTGGCCGTGTTAGGTTTCGGTCCTTAAATGTTAAAACAAAGTTACTAAACAATCCCCAAATCGAATGAACCCTAGTTTCAATTCGGTCCAAATGAACACCAAAACGATGTTATCAACCGAATTAAGTTTGGGGCTTTTGTTTCCCATGTGAAATCAAGTTTATATATGCATTTAATTACCCGGTTAAAGATGGATTTGAGATGAACACGACGAAGAACAGACCACGGCTATGTTGAATTCGATTGTGAGAAATCAAGGGAGATAATCAGATTAACTTTGTGGATAGCTTAGGATGATGATCTTGATGCAAGCCCCTATGTTAATTTCGGTTTAAAACGTTCGAGAAGTGGGTTTCGATTATGTTGTAGATTCGCGATGAAGGGATGGTCGGAATTTGATTGTATTGTGATGAATTATTTTATTAGTATTATTCAATGAAAAATGACATTTAATATTATTCTAATTTATTTAATTCCATGAGTTATGAACAATCGTTTCACATTCGTCTGCCCCGATGATTTCGCCGTCGGTCGGGGTGTGACATCGTATGTCTTACATGATATCCATACAATCTCACTTGAGGCCATAAGCTACGACTTATAAGTCGTAAGCTATGCTCTCAATTGAGTATTCACATTTTTCTTCTTCTTTTTTTAACTCTTTCCTTCTAAAAGTTTGCTACCTTTTTTATTCTTTAATTAACATTCGTTAAGCTCCATTATCATACATTTCAAACACATATCAAAGTAATAGCATTCAGTATCTAAAATTTGATGTTAACTATAACATATACATACATAATATTTAATTATCAGCCATCCTAGTCTTGTGTCATATGTTCATGCAAACACTAATCTGGTAGGGGTACCGGAAGTTTTGAAGAGTTCGTTGAACAAGTTTTTACACCCATACAATTAGCAACGACGACATATTAAAGACAAAGTCAAAATAGTGCACTTTAAGAGAAAAAATGAATCCGTAGAGGATTTCATCACCAGATACAATCAAGAAAAAAAAACGTAACTATGGAGGAAGGGAATATATGATGCTTGCCATATGTTCATGCAAACACTAAGGGGCTTGGCAGTCTCTTAATGGTTCAGATGTCTGAATGGTTCAGCACTTAATGGTTCAGACTGTTTGTTTCACGAGCGCATGTCTGAATGGTTAAGAGATTTACCTCTGAATGGCATGATTAAAAGGTCTAATGCTGAATGGTTAAGACATATTATCTAAATTGGTCAGACATTTGTCTTTGAATAGTTAAATTATATATTAGCTCTTAATGGTTCAGATCTCTTAATAATTCAACACTTAATGATTCAGACATCTTATTGGTTCATCACTTAATCATTCAAAAGTTGTTAAACAGCTCCTAACTTTGTTCGTGTCATGCTTCCACGTGTCAAAAACTTCATCCTTGTTACAACCTTACGTGTCAATAGATGACCCTAAATTCATTCCTCTAAGTTATGGCTCATGACGAGCCAATTTTACAGCCTGTAACATTTTTTTTTCATATGTTTTTTTTTTATATTTCAGATATAAGAACCTGATAAAATTACATTTATTTTAATAAATATATGTAAAAAATATAGGAAATTTAAAAATATGTATAAAAACGGTTCAACCGGTCCGACACCCAGTTCAAGTTCAACCAGTCCAACCACCCGTTCGACCGGTCCAACCACCGCTTCAACATCAAAATGGTTTTAAGAATCGAACCGGAGTCCGGTTTCCCGTCCAACTGGTCAGATCGGTCAGTCCAATCCGGTTTTAAAAACCCTGTCATATTCGGGTTCGTTTACCATTTGTACCCGTACCCGACCACATTCGGATCTATAAAAGGCCCACCCACCAACCTTCAACATCTCCACAAAAGCTAATTGCTACTATTTCATTTACACTGACATCACACATACACTCTTGATAATAATCTCTCTTCCCCCAAAACCTCATCATCTCTGTCGCTACACAGGTGCTGAATCCATGTCGGTTAGTAGTCTCCAAATCATTCATCTTTCTTCATTATTTCCTTACAAATTGATATCTTTATCTGTTAATTGTGTTCATATCGATTCTTTCAATCAATTGATCGCCTTTGATTATTAGTTCTCATTCTGGATGAATCTTTATATATTTGTATACGTCCTGCTATATCTTAGGTTTCTGTGTGATCTTTTTAACACCCCATTTCGTGTTTAGGGATTTAATTGAACAGATGGGCTTTTTGGGTACCCTAATTAATATGCTTTTGTTGTATAGATAGCATGATAGTTCACTATAGTACATTAGTACTGATAAGATTTTGGGACACATGGGTTCAATTTCTTTCCTAAAATGATGTTTACCCTAAATTTATCTTATGATCGTGGTAAGCACTTGATTCTAGGCTCTAGCATAGGTGGCTTTTAACCCCTTTGAAGGCTACGTACCTGTAAGATGTGTTTTACCTGATCCTATTGGTTAGCAGTATAATGGTGGCCGGTGGGATGTCATGAGTTTCGGTAAGGGGTGCGACTCTAAAAGAGAATAAAAGCTTATAGTATCTATCATTCTATCATTGCATGTGATTAGTTCCACTTTGTGTTTATGCCTTTAGTGACTAGGCATGTGTGGTTTGAAGGTGTTTGGTATTGGACTATCAACTATGGTTTTAAGGAAATTGGTGGATCCTCATACCCACCTAAAGGATAGGGTTTGAAAATTCATACCCATTTTCATTCCCGTTTAATCTTTCTTTTTACCTAAGGAATTAGAAATAAGCAATCAAAAAGTTTATGGACTAGTAGATTACTATATCACCAAAGGAAAGAGAAAAAGAAAAAGAAGAATAAATTTAAAAATGTTTTTGTATATGATTTCGGGTAAACAAGTATGTTTCAAGTAATATGGTCGGGTCTCACCTAAAGCAATACTTATCTTCTACCTTTTTTAAAAAAGTTATAATTACTTGCTCATTTTCATACCTAAATACTCATTTTCAATGTTTTAGTTTCACGTTTATCTGTGAGATTTGGGTCGTTGACCATCCATGCCCATACCCCATCCATTGGACCCCTAAGGCCACATACCCCTCAAAATCTCTATAAAAGCTAAGTGCTAGTATTTATTTACGTCGACATCTACTCCTTCTGATAACCCCTCTTTCCCCAAATAACCCAAAACCTCGTCATCTCCGTCGTCACAGCGGTGTTGATTCCATGGCGGTTAGTTGTTTTAGATCATTCATCTTTCTTCTTTGTTTCCTTACAAATTGTTGTGTATATTTGTTAATTGTGTCAATCTCGGTTCTACTAATCAAGTGGTTTTGTGTAGATTTGTTCTTGATCGCCTTTGATTACCGTAATTCAATGATCGTTAGTTATCAATCTAAATTTCATGTAATCGAAAGATTCATTATATTCTTCTCCCTGTTAATTTCTTTGGTTTCTATGTAATCTTTTTGATATCCCTTTTTAATGTGTAAGGATTCAATTGAACCAATGGGCTTTTTTTAGTATCTTAATTAATGTGTTCTTGTTGTATAGATAGCATGCTATTTGCTATAGTATAGATATAAATTTGAGCCACATGGATTCATTTTCTTTCCCAAAATGATGTTTACCCTAAATTCATCTTGAGAATTGAGATCAAGGACTGGTAAGTGCTTGAGTACCTCTAGCACGAGTCCCAGTTTAAACCCCTTGAAATCCACCTACCCAAGTACCCGTATGATTTGTATTACCTGGGCCTTTTGGTTAGCTGTATAGTGGTGGGGTGTCATGAGTTTTGTGGTAATGGGTGTTATGGTGACCAAAAAAGAAATGAAAATTGTTTTATAACTAGCATATACATTTTATCATTTCATGTGGTTAAATTCACTTGGTGTCTATGCTTTTAATGACCAAGCATGTTTGGTTAACGGTGTTTGTATACGTTTGGTATGGGACTATCAACTATGGGTTTTAGGAAATCAGGGGATCCTTATAGCCACCTAAATGATAGGGTTTAGAAATCCATACCCATACCTATTCTCATTCCTATCTAATCTTTTTATCAAACCATGGTGATTTAGATTGTAAAGCATCAACCATCAAGACAGTAGGCATTATCACAGTAAATATGGTTTGATGCATGATAAGCAATGTTATATTTGTTCCACATGCAACATTTTTAAAGATTTGTGCTAGCATCTAGCAATTAAAGACAGTTCTCTACTTCTCTTATAGATCTTGCTCTAAACATTTCTGAATTCCTATAATGTTGGATCAACTAGTAGCCTCATTAATTTTTCAAGGTTATTTAGCAATTTTTATTATCAGTATGCATTGTTTGGCCTCCTTGCCTATGCCCTAATGCGCTCTCATAAGACGATTCACATGAAAGTATGCAGGCATGGTCAAAATGGTTATTTTATCTTGACAGGTAAGAACTGTGAAGGTCAGCAATGTATCCTTAGGTGCTTCTGAGCAAGACATCAAGGAATTCTTTTCTTTTTCTGGTGAAATTGAATATGTTGATATACAAAGGTTAGTTTCCTTACTACAGTGGATTTTGGGTCACTTTTTACCACTCTTCTCAGAACTGGAGCGGTCAGTCAAACTGGTAACCGGCTGCATAACCTGTCCGGTTAAGTACTTTTGAACCGCCTGTTATACCATGTAGGTTGGATTGATGGTTGGCCCGAAGTTAATAAAAAATTTCTATTTTATTTTATCCTTAGAGAATCTCATTTGATGATTCACTTACTACTGATGGCTCCATATTTTGTTTATTTTGAGGTTCGTATTTTGTTAACATTGTAAACTCGTACCAAAAGATTAAGTAGTTTCATACTTTGTCGTAAAGAGTTGTATATTAATGTTTATATAATTTATGGTGAGGGACTGGTAAGGCGGCTAGTTTGATATCCAGTTTGGTTATGAAAACTCTGTTTTTTTACAAATAGTGGGCCAATGGCAGGAATTTTCAACTTAAGTTTTTTGTTATGAATTTATGATTGATCATAAGAAACCCCCTGTAACTTCATCTTCTTTTCTAAATTATCACATATCTTAAAACATATCTTCAAGAAATGGTAATGACCTGTTTGTAGAAGGCTCGTGTGGTTATTTTAAGATGCCTGCATCTGTTTGATCAAGTGTTTGCTACTTTTTCAGAGAGAATGAACGAGCTCAAAAAGCATTCGTCACTTTTAAGGATCCTCAAGGTGCAGAGACTGCAGTTTTACTCTCGGTATATATCCTTTTTTTATCATGAACTGATGAACATAAAGCTTACCATTTTTAAGAGTCTACTCTTCCACCTTTTGCACACAGGGACGTTTGAATTTGCGTTTTTAAACTGATAAATGCAGTTTTTTCAATTTTTTGGATAGATGTACTGATGTAGTCTTGCTTCTGATCATTAAATTATTTTTTAGTCAGTTAATTAATTTTGGATAATCAGTTTCATATGAGCTGATAATCTAAGGGTATAATAAAATAGCTTATCCCTTATTTTTTACCTGATTTGAGATGCCTCTATTTACTTTTCAGAAACTGCCTCAGCTAATTTTACACAAATGTTCTGCTATTCATGTATCTATTATTTCCTCAAGTAATTGGAACTTTTCAAAAACTTAAACATCTGATATTGATTATTCGAAATCACATAATCACACTCAAAATACCTATCGAAATCCCCTTATAATCTAACAAGTTTCTTTTGATAATTTCAGGGAGCAACCATAGTTGATCAGTCTGTAACCATCGCACTTGCTCCAGAGTACACTCCCCCACCTTGTGCAACTACTCCTTCAACACAGCAACCCGGTGTATGATTTTCCATTCTCTTTTAAAAAGCTATCGTTTTTCTTACTAAAAACCAGACTAAAGGTGCAAAAACACCAGGCCTCGGCCCAGTCCTACAAAATTTGCTAAAGCCCTAACCCTTCACTCGGAGAAAGGGAATGCTTTACAAAGAATCCAAACTGGGCTGGTCCTCTGTCAATTTCTTTGTCTAATAATATGGTTATTGTTAAAGACCATCTTCAAAGTTATAATTACGCATATGTGGTAAGCGAAAACAAGATAGTTTTAAATCATATAAAGAGAACTTTTTAACAATTTATATATAGTAAGAATAAAAGTACATTCTTTAACGAAAGAAATTCACATTTTCTTTACGTATAGAAAACAATACAACCCAAAGAAAATCAAATACTATTACAAAAACCAAAAATAACCTGGAAAAGTTAAATTTACATATTGGGAAGTTAGCAGGCCTTTAGGACCAGACCTTCAGGCCCATTGGTCTTTCTATCAAATACCAGGACGGAGGACCAGTACGCAACTTTTGGGCTCACGAGGCATAGGACTGGGATTTCATGGCTGGTCTCTGGTTCGTTTATGTGTTTTTAGGACTGAATTTGAGGGTTATCTGACATAATATTGGCAAAATGTGATGTAATTTAGGCACCAAATCAACAAAGTGGAAGCGTTGTTGAATCAACCGTACTAAAGGCAGAAGATGTTGTGAGCAGCATGTTGGCCAAAGGCTTTATTTTGGGAAAAGATGCAGTCAACAAAGCTAAAGCTTTTGATGAAAAACTCCAGTTTACTTCAACAGCAGCAGCAAAAGCCGCCACAATCGACCAAAAAATCGGTCTCACTGAAAAAATCAACTTAGGTACAACAATTGTGAATGAAAAAGTGAGAGGTCTGGATCAGAAGTTTCAAGTGTCCGAAAAGACCAAAACCGCATTCGCAACAGCAGAACAGACAGTAAGTGAGGCAGGGTCCGCCATTATGAAGAACCGATATGTGCTGACTGGGACCGCTTGGGTGGCGGGTGCGTTCAGTAGGGTCACAAAAGCTGCTGGTGAAGTGGGTCAGAAGACTATGGAGAAAGTGGCAGAGGGAGAACAGTCGGGAAGGACCGAGTCGACTCGGCAGGAACCACCTGGTTCACCCAAAGCAGCCAATGCTACCATAACTGGTTCAGTTTAAGTTTATTGTTTCATTTATGTGATGGGATGTAGATTGTGCAGAACTTATGGATATGGTGCTTGGTGTTTTAGTTTAGTTGTAGTTGGAAATACAACTGGTTGCTTGATATATGTTAGAATGTGTGATTTGAGATGTTTCACTATCTTGTATACAATAGTTAACAAGTGAGTTACATTATATTATTAGGGGGACGGGCTGTAATCGGGTACCCCTATCGATACCTTTGCAGCTGCCAGTTTTTTTCTTTTTTCTTGAACGGCAAGAAAATTTCTATTAAAAGAGCGAGAGAGGGGCTAGCAAGAGACTAAGAACCTTGAAAAAAAAGTACATGAAAGACAACAAGTCCAAAAACAAACTCCACGACTTCAGACTATATCAAATGGGACTAAAAAAAAGTTAGCTGGCAACTTTCTCATTGTATTCTTGATCCAAAGAGAAGCCATAATCTTAGTGCTGTCAATAATACTTGGTGGAGTGGTCTTTTTTTATGTTGAAACTTCTTCATTTCTTGCCTTACATATACTTCAACACGCAACATAAATTACCGCTTGAACGATTTGATGCAAGCGTTCATCTCCTGGAATTGACTTGTATAGTTCCAGCAAATCTCTGTAGTTAAAACACGTAAATAGGCGGAATCTTCACCACAAGCTCAAACTTGCCCACACAATATTTGTGATGGGGCAAGAGACAAAAAGATGCTCAACCATTTCATTCGCCTCATCACATAAAGTACAAAGCTGAGACATCACCTGCAAGTTTCTTCAAGCAAGGGCATCCAAGGTAGGATTTTTTTCCATTTCAGCACGCCAGTTGAAGATATTTACCTTCTTCGAAACCCAACCATTCCATGAGAATTTATAAAAATTCAATTGATTGGTCAAAGAAGTTGAGTGGATTAACTCTATTAGTTGTTGTAATTCAGTAACATTCACTGTTGCTTCAATATCTTTTTTCCATCTCTAAGACCACACATTTAAACCACTTGAATCTTGGCATACATTCATGATCATAACCCATTTTGACTTCTCAAGGGAGAATAAGTTAGGGAATCTTTGGTACAATGATGTATCACCAACTCATTTATCCGGCCAAAACAATATACTATTTTATATCTGTCAGCTACCAGGGTATACAAACCGGATACTTTATAGAGGGTGGTTATAGCCGTTGAAAGTTTGATGTAAATAGTTGTTTAACGGCTCTATTCCATCTGTCATGTTTTATTTTTTTATTTGTTAAATCAATATACAATTTAATGTTTATTTAACACATCTGTCACATTTCATTTTTTTATTTGTTAATGTTTATTTAACATGTATCTATACAACACCCCTTTAACACATTTTGACATTTTGTTCACCAAAATTCAAAGAATTTTACTCCACAAATATTAAAGAATTATATCTATGGAGCTCAAAAGATCATATGTCATTAGAAAACAAGAAAAACTTTAAATCAAAAGAAGCTAGTTCGAGTTCAAGAGGAAGTGGTTCAATGTCAAGAGGATGTTGGCAATAGTTCTTCCTCACTGTGCAATAACGGCAAAACAAGATGATCTTTGTGTTTTTTTAATATATTTAGGTTCAAGTACTTTAATTTTCATATTTTGTTTATTTATATTATGTAGTCTTTCAATTTTCATATTTTCTTATTTGTATTATGTATTGTGTTTTATACTAGTGAAATTTTACTTTTATTCCATATAAAATGTTTGAGGGTAGTTTACACGGATAATTTACCTATATATGAAAAAAAGGTGATAACTAGTTGGAGTGAAGAGTTGTGGTGGTCAAGTGGAGGCGGTTGCCTCTCCAGTGAATCCAACTTCTACCGTTGCTACAGTCAGTGTGTTTCGTTAGGTGGACCCGATGACCACCCATCTTTACATTGGTTTGTTTCTAGTTTATTGATGATGGTGGCTATGGTTCTTCTATGATTGTTGCCCTGAGACGTCACTAACTCGGTTATGATTGCATAATCGATTAGTTGGAAGCATTGCTATGATGACAGTTGCAAAGATGGTTGCTTGGCGTGGTATAATCATTGAGGTCAAGTGTGATGTTCTGCACTTACAACATAACTTAATACCTAGATTTGAGGCACAAGAGTATTATGGTCTTATAGGTGTCCCTTGCACCCTTGTCTCACGACTTTATTGACTTCCATAAAATCGCACAAACCATGGGCCACAATTTGAGCACATCATGTTTTCAACGTGAAAACGCCGTTTCAAAGGCAAAAACAACAGGCTGGTTTGTAGCCCACCATATGAGGCAAAACATATTTCAATAAAGAAAACTAGAAAAGTTACTTTTGATTATTTACTTTTCTTATTTTTATGTACTTTTTCTATATACATACTGAACATGTTATTTTTCTTTTTCTAAATAGAAAAGAAGATCATTTTGCATATAACATATGTGTTTATTTATACATGAAATGGTTTACATTGTAGTTTACACTTGACAGGTCAATCGGTTTATAATAAAAGCATGACTGACGAGCAATGTCTCACTCTGTTACTCATTTTGTTAAAAAATGTGAGGCATTTTATTATTTTTGAGGTTCTAAGATATGACTTTTCTCGATCAAGTATATTTTCAAAAAGTTTATATATCAAAGTTTAGTAAACGGTGGACTCTAAATATAGAAATATGAAATTCACACAAGTAGTTGTAAGTACTCTTTGAAAGATAGTCACATAAAAGATAATGATAAAAGTTTTATGTGTATCAAATTAACGTAGCGAAAAATGGTTCTCATAGTTTCTTTATACGCACACATCTGTTTTAAATATGACTATACTAGGTTAGTATCCCGTGTATTACACTATTATATAGAACATTATAACATGCAATTAGTTGAATAAATAAAATAATAAATAACTAATAATAAAAATTTATGAATTATAAAACCATGTTTAAAGATAAATACGATTATAATTGCTTATAAATAGTTATTTCAAGTAAATAAACAATAGATAGTTTATAGATATATAGATAAATAGATACTCTAGAAACTCATTTATTAAACGGATTATAGTTAGTAATAAATACGAAAAGTTACAGTATGGTATTTTAATATAAGATATGTGTAAAATTATATATACGTACTTGTTTAAGAGATAAAACAATTATACTATTTTTAACTCTCTTATCTAAATAGTTTCATTTTTAAATATTGTTTTAAGATTTAATTATAAAAATTTATTGCTTATAAAAAACTTGTTTATTAAAAACTCAAGTTTTTAATTATTCTTGTTGTTTTAATAATTTGCTTTTAAAAAATTTCATTTTTTATAATTATTTTAAAAAATGATTGATTTAAAATATTTTGTTTCAATAAGTTCAATGTTTTAGAAAAGATATGAATTTTAATTTGTTTAGTAAAATTTAATTTTAAAATATAGTTTGATTTTAAAAAAATGTAGATAAGAGAAAAAAATATATCAATTGACTAAATTAATTTTTATAAAGAGAAAAAAATTGTTTGAGTATTTAAATTACTTCAATACCTTTTTGAAGGGAAAATAAAGTGAGAAAGTTTAAAAGAATAACCAAATGTCAAAAGATGGTTTAAGAATATGACAAGTGTCAAAAGAAACCTTCTTTTATTAGTATTTATAAAATATAAATGATATATTATAGATTTATAGATTTATAAATTATAGATATTTGTATGAACAAAATTCACAAAATATGTTTGTTAGGTTGCTTATGGATTTGAGCCCTCAATGAAATCAAACAAGGAGGTTTAACCTACTTGAATTAAAACCACAAAATCTACCCTTAATTAGGGCTGTAAACGAACCGAACCGAGCCGAGTCAGGATGGGTTCGAGCTCGAGCTCGAAGCTTATCGAGCCGAGCCGAGCCGGCTCGAAAATTTTAACGAGCTCAAAACACCGGCTCGAGTTCGGCTCTTGAATATATTAATGTTATTACATTTTGTTGGGTACTCCGTATTTATGGGAACAAAGATTATTATTTTGAATATAAATATTTTACTATGAAGTTATATATTTTTAAACAAAATACTTAATCTTTTAAAAAAGAATCCATTTTTATTTTTAAGAAAACATTTTTAAAATCATAATATAAAAACAAAAATAATAAAAAAATAATTATAATATATAAATATATATACATATATTATATGCACTGAGCCACGAGCCGAGCCAACGAACCGAGCCACGAGCCGAGCTCGAACCGAGCTAACCCTGGCTCGAGTTCGGCTTGTTTAGAATTCGAGCCGAGCCGAGCCGAGCCGACTCGTTTAGATTCAAGCCTTTTTCGAGCCGAGATTTTTTTGAGCAAACTTCGAGCGAGCTTCGAGCTACGAACTTTTTGTACAGCCCTACCCTTAATAGGTCTCTCGTACACATCTACACAGACTAATAGTTTTGGCTAAGCTCACGTACATAGTTGAATTCATAACAAAGGTTATTATCACCTTAAAGATAAATGAGTGGGAAAGACGATTGTTAAATACATGCATAATATTTATAACATACATACATAGATTAGAGATGCGAAGTGATTAATTTATGCGAAGTGTACGCAATTTAACAACTACTGATCTAGGAAGTCAATGGTTTAGATTAGAGATGAAATAATCACACAAGTAAATGATTTTAGGGGTAGATTTTGAAATAACTTATAATTGTTGACTTTTTTAAAATTCTCTCACATAGAAAGTTTATGGTATAAAGTGATTAATTTATGCGAAGTGTACGCAGTTTAACAACTACTGATCTAGGAAATCAATGGTTTAGATTAGAGATGAAATAATCACACAAGTAAAGGATTTTAGGGGTAGATTTTGAAATAACTTATAATTGTTGACTTTTTTAAAATTCTCTTAATTTTTTTAAATGCATATAACTTTTTTATACAACATTATTTTTTTTAAAATATTACACCATAAATTGAGTATTTTATTCTCTTTAATTTAAGTATAGTATTTGTATACTAAAAAACAATTAAAAAAATGTGTTGTGTGTATAATTTGCGTACTATGAAAATAACTTACGTAATTATAACTATAACTTGCATAATTATTATTTATAACTTGAGTAATTTTAACTTGCGTAATTGTAGTTACAACTTGCGTAATAATGAATATAACTTATATAATTATCCCCCTTATATGTGTAATTATGGCCTCAGATGAAATTACACATCTCCTAAAAGACACATGTCACGTTCTGATGACTTCGTACAATTCGCATGTTTTTTATACTTTGTATAGCATTCTTCCATTACATATATAATCATTGATTGAGGTTGTCTAATATGCTCTGTTAACATGTATAAACAACCTTTTTTATTTAAATTAATGGAATCATTTGCCCTTTTTGTTTGATAACCCTAATTTCAGGCATTATAAAAACCAAAATTGAAGTAGATTACATGTTCATTGTTTTTTTGTTGAAGAGGTGATTCTAATGATAAATGATTTTTGTTTAATTAAAACATTTAGTGTTTAAATAGTGTAATGAGTAATTATAAAAGTTAATATGAGTAAATTAGGAAGCTATTAGAAAAGATTACTGTTTTTATCTCAATAAATTTTTTCCATAAATAAAACAGTAAAAATACCAAAAGAATATTCTTTCAGACCATTCAAAAACAACTGAAGAAACACTCAAACCGTCAAACGGCATCATTTGACCACTTTTTCACCCAAGAGACTCAATCTCCACCGTCGATCTCCACCCACAGTCTTATCATCTAACGGTCCAGATCAAACCAAGCACCCTTACATAACACGCCTTTAACTTCCAACACACTTCGTCACAATACACTTCTCGTCTCTGCACATTCCGTCAAAAACCGTCACAAAAACGATCAATCAGCTACCAAAATGGCGACGATCAAGGCCGTGAAAGCTCGTCAGATCTTCGATAGCCGCGGTAATCCGACGGTTGAAGTAAGTTTTTGTGTCTATTGAGTGTGAATCAGTGAAAGTTATTGTGTTTGATGATTTTGTTTGTTTGATGTGAATCAGTGAATGTAGGTTGAAGTGTGTCGTGTTAGGTTATGATATGTATAGATGTTGTTGTTTTAAAGTGTTCTATGATGATTTTACGGAGTGTGAATCAGTGAATGTTGCTGATTTTGTTTGTATGATGCGAATCAGTGAGTCAGTGAATGTGGCTTGGTATAGATGTTGTTTCAAAGTGTTTTATGGTGATTGTACTGAGTGTGAATCAGTGAACGTTGTTGATTTCGTTTGTATGATGTGAATCGGTGAATGTAGCTTGAAGTTAGGTTGTGATTTGTATAGGTGTTGTTGTTTTGAAGTGTTTGGTGATGATTTCGTATGTATGATGCGAATTACTGAATGTAGGTTGAAGTGTATCGTGTTAGGTTATGATTTGTATAGATGTTGTTGTTTCAAATTAGTTTATGATGATTTTACTGTGTGAATCTGTGAATGCGGCTTGAAGTGTATCGTAACAGATTATGATTTGTATAGATGATGTTGTTTCAGAGTGTTTTATGGTGATTTTACTGAGCGTGAATCGGTGAGTGTTGATGATTTTGTTTGTATGATGTGAATCCGTAACTGTAACTTGAAGTTAGGTTATGACTTATGATTTGTATAGATGTTTTTGTTTCGAAGTTTGTATGATGATTCTACTTCGAATCAGTGAATGTTGATGGTTTCGTTTGTATCACAGTGATTGTAGCTTGAAGTTAGGTTTTGATTTGTATAGGTGTTATCTCAAAGTGATTTATGATGATTTTACTGTGTGTGAATCGGTGAATGTTGAAGAATACCGTGTTAGGTTATGATTTGTACGGATATTGTCGTTTCGAAGTGTTTTATGGTGATTCTACTGAGTGTGAATCAGAAAGCGTTTTGATGTTGAAGATGTTGCTATCGGTTGTTTATACGTAATGCGTAGTGAAATCGATGATTTCAGGTCGACGTTACTCTTTCCGATGGAACTCTGGCCAGAGCTGCCGTACCTAGCGGTGCTTCTACAGGTTTAATATTTTATTGCTTAGTTTTTTGGTCGGTTTGGTAAAGCGTTGTATTGGTTCACGAGAAATATCTAAAATATACTCTAGATACGTGATTGTAGGTCGTGTTAAGCATTGGTATGTTCAGCTTATGAGATAAACCCGAGTCTAGAAGTGATGTTTCGGGCGTGTGAGGTCAAACTAGTTTTAATTAATACACCGATTACCACTGTAGTCAAATAAATTTTTTTCCCAAGATATAATGAATTGTTTACGAAAACGAAATATGTAAATGTTGATTTTAGTGTCCGGTTAATACAGTTCTATATGCATGTAACGATAATATTGGTTATAAAAAATTATAACCCAACCATTGGTTTCTCGATCAGTTTGGTTTTTATGATATCGGTTTTTATGCTAACCCCTGTCTATTGGGTATTATTATTTTGTACAAAATGATTTATAGGTATATATGAAGCTTTGGAATTAAGAGACGGAGGTTCAGACTATCTGGGTAAAGGTGTCTTGAAGGTGTGTAATTTATTTGATATTTCATGGCATTGCTCACGTTTTAAAATGACTGAATATTCAGACTTGTTTTAGCTACAAAGAAATTAGGTGGTTGATTAACATTCACTGTTTATAACTTTTTAAGTGTTTTAACTGGAGTCTTGAGACTCAGGCCTCTTGTTGCTTTGATTCTAAATATCCAGCTGAATCAAGTTAAACTTTCGTTATTTTTGTCATACTTAGCTAGGTTGACGTTTTGTTTTCTAAAAAAATACCCAAAAATCGTTTGAGTCACTAGGAGTTCTCAAAACTGTAAAGAATAATTGGGATGCGTTGGAAAATGTTTACTACTTTAAAATTGAAAGAAGGCTTCAACATGAATAAGGGAAAATCACAGGAATGGACATTTTACTGAACAATCATATCTATAAAATTTAACCTTACAAACGATTACATGAAAGTATAATCCTATCAAAAGACGTTAGAAGCCACATAGACAGAGATGTTTTTTTGGCTCTTTTTGGGCTCAAAATTTGCCAATTTGTGCTGCCACGTTTCATCTCTATTCGTGGTGCCACGGTCATCTCCCAATTGGCTGATTGGCTGAAGTGTGCTGCCGTGCCATGTGTTGTCATACAAGTAGATGGGCAGTGTCATATTTGCGCTGCCATGTGTGGTCATACAAGTAGATGACCATTGTCGTGTGTTAATTTGGTTATGATCTACGGGTATACATGTAATAATACAAATCTGGTCAAAATAGCCATACATGTGTTTTCCAAGATAAGTCCATTCAAAACGCAGCTTTCCTTATACATTTATGGACCATATTGCAAATGAACATCTGTCATATCATGTATATAGTTAGTAGAGGTTTTTTGATCTCATTTGTAGTAGCAAATAAACTAACAATTTTCGATTGAATTTGAAGGCTGTGGAGAATGTGAATTCAGTTATTGGACCTGCCTTGGTTGGCAAGGTATATTATCTGCATTCTTTTTACCATCTTTTTATCATTTGTTAATAGGCTACAAGTTTAGCGTTATTGAAGAGTTGATCATTCTATGTTATTTACTTACAGAATCCCACAGAACAGACCAAAATTGACAACTTCATGGTTCAAGAGCTTGATGGAACTGTTAATGAGTGGGGTTGGTGCAAACAAAAGGTATTTTAAATTTATAAGATCCATCCATATCTAAGTATCTAGTTATTAGTTAGGTGGTGCAATCATGTTGGGTCGGCAGGTGAACCCAAACACGACTCATATGTTTATTTGTGTCAAGAGTCAAGACTGGCCACTTAAAAACTAACCCATTTATCTAAACGAGTCGGGTCGATGGATTGTAAACGAGTTGTGTATGATTTGTAATCAAATTGTAAACATGTTAAATGGGTCATGAGTGAGTGACGGGTTGTAATAAATGGGTTAGGTTGTAAACATGACTTGTTTAATAATCTGCTTAAACCTGTTATCCCAAATTACAACCTTTTTATTAGAAGGGTTAGATATGACAACCCAAAGCCTAATTAATTTTAGTGTCATGTCAAGAATTGCCACTCTTGTTATTAATCGCATATTGGTACGTTTTATCACCTATCAGATATGTCATGCATAATAGTTTGTTTTTCTGTTGGCCAGCTTGGTGCTAATGCCATCTTGGCAGTGTCACTTGCTGTATGTAAAGCTGGGGCTTCGGTTAAGAAAATTCCTCTATATAAGGTATGCAAACAAATTTCAATCAATGATTTAGACGTTGTTATTGTTCTTAACTTCACTTTTTCTTATCTCTTTAATTTCAGCACATTGCAAATCTAGCTGGAAACAAGACATTGGTGCTGCCAGTACCAGCATTTAACGTGATCAATGGTGGTTCGCATGCTGGCAACAAACTTGCCATGCAAGAGTTTATGATTCTTCCAGTTGGAGCTTCTTCGTTCAAGGAAGCCATGAAGATGGGTGTTGAAGTATATCATACCTTGAAGGTATTTACAATCTTGCCACTGAAACTATTTTTTTCTCTTGTAAAATTGTATTTATAAATTTTTGGTTTTCAGTCTGTTATTAAGAAAAAATATGGTCAAGATGCCACTAATGTTGGTGATGAAGGTGGATTTGCTCCCAACATCCAGGTCAGTTGATTTTTCTAGATTTGGGCAGATAAAAATTTGAAAATTCGTTTATATCATGAACTTTTGAGCTTAAGTAATATAATTTTTCTATTTTAAGTGATAATAAAGTACATATCCTTTCTATTATTTATTTAAATTTTATTATGGCACTTTTTATGCAGGAAAACAAAGAAGGTCTTGAGCTTTTGAAGACTGCAATATCAAAGGCTGGATATAGCGGAAAGGTATTTTCTAGAGGTGGCAGTTTTGATTCTTTGACTTAAGGACGGTGTGATATCAGTTATGTTTTATCTTTAAGGTCATGTGGGTCCAGAGTGACCGTAGGTGTATTCATTATTGCATTAAACCTCGTAAATCAATTTACTTATAAATGGGTTAATTCTTGTTATGTTTTGTGTCTAACTGTAAAATGAATAATTCAATTTTTTTTGCTCATATGTAATTGGGTCAAACGGGACTAGAATTGCACAAAAAAAACGGTTTTGAAACTGGAACTGGTTTGTAATTCTGAACCGAACCGAGTTAGGACCCAGTTTGTAACATGCGACGCATCCTATCTCTTCATTTCTAGTACCTTTTTGTCAGCTTTTCAAATCAATGGTTCTTTGACCGTGAATTGTAGTATGAACTGTTGTCTCTTACTAATAGAATCATTACAGGTTGTTATTGGAATGGATGTCGCTGCATCTGAATTCTATGATAATAAAGACAAAACCTATGATCTGAATTTCAAAGAAGAGGTATAATGTATAAGCCAACTAAAACTGATACTAGTTTAATAATGTACACTTTGTTAAAAATAAAATGAAACTAAACACAAAGATCCTTATATGTTGCAGAACAATGATGGGTCGCAGAAGATATCTGGTGACAGTTTGAAAAATGTTTACAAATCATTTGTTTCCGACTATCCTATTGTGTCCATAGAGGACCCTTTTGATCAGGATGATTGGAGCATTATGCAAAGATGACAGCAGAAATTGGTGAGCAGGTTCAAATTGTTGGTGATGATCTACTTGTGACTAACCCTAAGGTATAATCAATATTCTTATAGAGTAGGGGTGTAAGTGATTTGACCCGGACTCATCTAAGCTTAAGCTCGGCTAGTTTCTAAGCTCTATGTTTAAAGAACAATGCCCTCGTGTAATTATTTAAAACTTGAGTTCGGCTCAGGTTTGGCTCATTTATTATATGTTACTTATTTAGTTATTTTATTATACTTATAACATAATAGATCTTTAATTAATTCTTAGCATAATTACGTATTATTTAGTATATTAACAAAAAGTTATTATATTTAAGTAATAGGGTTGTTTAAGCCCACGAGACTAGTTAATTTCAGTAGATGACGCTAAGGCTCAAACTTGCTTATTAAATGAGCTCCAATTTAGGCTCGATCTTGTTTAAGCTTGCTTTGATTCTAGCTGCTAATTCGTTGATCTCAAGTAGCTCATGAGTGGATTGGTTCATTTACACCCCTAGTAAAGTAAATAGTGTTTATAGGCTATGTGGTTCTGAATTTTTCAATATGTTATGTTCAGCGTGTTGAAAAAGCAATCAATGAGAAGACTTGCAATGCTCTTCTTCTAAAGGTTTGTTTAATTGTTTTTTTTTCATTGGTATTTTAGTCATCATGAAATTCATTGGTATTCATTTTATTGTGGTTTAATTCCACGCTTTACGGCATTTAGGTGAACCAAATTGGGTCAGTTACAGAAAGTATAGAAGCTGTGAGAATGTCGAAGCGTGCTGGGTGGGGAGTCATGGCTAGCCACAGAAGGTGACATGATTTTACCTTGGTTACGAATGGGTTGAGTTGGGTTGTCTTTTTATATCAAACTGGTCAAACAAGTTAAACGGGTTAAAAGTTCACCAAAGCCTAATTCTATTGTGTGGACAATCTTCTACATTGTTTTTGTGATTTTGGTTATTTATGTAACAAGAATATTGCTCTTTTTTAAGAATCAACAAAAATGTCAAATAATGTTAGGTCAACCCAAAACGCTCTACTCATACGGCTTAACTTAAGCCGAATGAATTGAATCCACCTACTTATGCCTTTGAATTTATTGCAGCGGTGAAACTGAGGATACCTTTATTGCTGATCTTTCTGTCGGATTGGCCACTGTAAGAACTACAAACCCAATAAAAATATAAACTAAAACTGGGTCAGATAATATATTCCTCGTCCCTTATAATGTGATCTGACAAATTGAAACAGGGTCAGATCAAGACGGGAGCTCCTTGTCGTTCAGAACGCCTTGCAAAGTACAACCAGGTATGTAATCTTTCATTAATGATAGACAGACATCTTGAGCTGTGATATGTTGATTTTAATTTTGATTATTAAATAAAAACTGCAGCTTCTGAGGATTGAAGAGGAGTTGGGATCAGCTGCAGTATACGCAGGATCCAAATTCCGTGCCCCGGTTGAACCTTACTAGGTAATCATGAACTTAACCTGTTAGAACCATCAGTTACGAAGGCCGGTTGGCTTGACAATTGGTTTGGTTATTTTAAAGTGTGTAATGCTGGCTATTTTGGGTTTGTTATGTCAAGAAGACCTATTATATATAACTACTTTTGTGTTGAAATCTATCATTTTGGGTTGAAAATACTCAATAGTTACCATTACAATGATGTACTCATTGGATAGACCAGGCCAACTTGACCGACGATTAAATGAACCACACCTTATCGCCATCGAGGAGAACGATAGTCTTTGGTGAAAACTAAATGAACCAAGCATGTTGATATACAACTTCTTTATGAAAGAAAATAACATTTCCAACCCCGGCTATATAATTAGGATTGGTTTAAATACAAAGTCCTTAAACCTAAAAAGGTTAAGAAGGCTTATGGTGCTTATATGTAACGCTATTGTAATTATTTAAGGAAGGGTAAAATAGAAAAACAGAGACATCGTCAATCATTTTTAGTATTGAATCAAAAACGAATTCGTTGATGTTTATCATTATTGTTATTACTCAATAATTCTAGATTTCATGTACATTGTGATGGTTTTGTTGAATATTACGAAGAACTTGATGTTAGCGACAGAGAAATTGTCTTTTAAGTATAGTTTGGTGTAAATTTTGTCAGTTTTAATACGTTTTGTTAATCGTAATATGTTTTTTCTAGTATTTGTGTTTGTTTTATTATATTATGCATTTGAATTTGTGATTCTGTTTTGGATTAAAGTTGATTGTGTGATTTATTGATCACATTATTGTGTCTTTTATGATTTAAGATGATTATTATGTATTGTTTGTTATCATTGTGTTTAACGTGTTACTAATTTGAAGAGATATTGTGATATATTTAATATGAATCATATCATTATATTATGATTGTGTCTATGATCTGTTGTGTTGATGTTTTGACATCATCATGTTATGGTCAGTAAGAACCAATATGATGAGAAACAATACATGTTATTTACACAATAAAACAATTATTTGATTATGTTACTATTACACAACAAAGCACTATTCTTATTTATTACACAATGAAGTTTTATTATGCACAACAGAACCCAATAATTTCTATCTTGTTCAAATCAAAATGATCACAAAATGATTCTGCACTTGTATATGACACAATATTGGTTAATAAGACACAATACAATTTATTTACAAAATGAAACAATCGCTTGATTCTATTTTACACAATATAACACTATTCTTCTTTATTACACAATGATGTTCTATTATAACACAATGAAACCAAATAATTTTTATCTTGTTCAAATAAGAATGATCACAAAATGATTCTCCATTTATATATAACACAATATTGATTAATAAGACACAATATGCTAAGACACAATATATGTTATTTACAAAATGAAACAATCACTTAATAATATACTAATACATAGTTGAACATTATACTTATTATTATACTATGAAACACAAATATGAAATTTACCAGCAAAACTAGATTTATTCTTTTAATTAATCTATTCTTTTGATGGTTGTTCTTCTGATTGCAATACTTAAAAGTGAGCTTTGTTGTTTCCATAAAATTCTTCTGGTGTTTTTTTTTTCTAAATTATGTTAGTTTTCAGTTAACATTGAAAGGAAAGCGAAAACGGTTTTCAAGAGTGTAAAGGACTAGAACGCCCTTTCGGTTTCTTTATAGTTCAACAATATTACCATATCTTCACTGCTTAAATCTGGGATTGTGATCTATATTAAATGTCCGATCTAATGGCTATAAAACATTCTTAGCGTTTTTTGTTTTGTTAGTCTTTTTAGAATAACCCAACCCATATAATTATGACATGATATGAAAATGACTAGTGATGTTCTAGTTAAACTTGTATTAAAAGCTACTTGATGTCATATTAATTTGTAGAAGTTTGAAATACATAAAAATTGTTTAAAAGTTGTAAACGAATAGGTCCACTAATATAATTTTTTTATAGAAGAGGTATGTGAATCAGAAAATAATAAATAAATCTAAAACCAACTATATCGTTATATTGGTTGAAACAATGAAGAAGAGTATATGTAGTTCATATATGTGATGATAAAATAGAGCTAATATAAGATGGAAGAGTGTTTGGTTTATAATATGATGACTTCAAACAAAACCTTATTTTGTCAAACTTCATCCATGTTTGCAACATTCGAATTTTATCAAAACAAGCACGAAGTAAGAACATAATATTTGTTTTTGTTACTTTTGACGACAACATATTTGCAGATTGTAAGTAGGAATATACTCAAGCTACAGCAAAATCAATTCAAGTTATAACCACTATATAACACGGTAAATTTACTTCTCATTTCTTCCTAGACAAAACTGCATATTCAAATGAAATTCAAGCACAAGGATTTGAAATATTGAACAAAAATCATATGAAAAACAAAACCTCATCGGATATCGTTTGCAAACGACAGGATTTGGAATAATTATTCCAAAGTTGGCACTGATCGACAAGCACAAGGTACATACCACAGTTCTTGTCTGCAGCTAATTCACATCCACCAGTTCAACGTCAAAGACTAACCATGAATTGGGTGGTATAGCTGAGCCAGCACCTTGAGCACCGTACCTGAATAATAAACGATAGCAAAACTGAAGTTGTATGAACGAATTTATAAGGTATATAAATGTGTTTCAAAACCGATAATCACAATCCAATAATCAGATTTAATAAGGCGTTGCAGACTCGATGGGGATGATATTTTGAGTCTGCAACATTGTAGAAATTAGTAGATATATAAGACTTGAATAGATACATTGCAGAAATTAGTAGATAAACGACCAACACAAATATACTGCACACACATATTGACATATTGTCCATCTATTCAAGTCTTATATATCTAACAATGTTTATCTGACAAAAAAAGATATCATTAGCTAACAAAAAAATTAAGGCCTCGTTTGGTTCACAGAATTCTGAGAAATTGGAATTGGAAAATTTTCCATCCAAAATCATGTTTGTTGGTCAACCGATGGAATTGGAATTGGAATTGGAATTGGAATTGGAAAATTTTCCCTCATTCATTGGAATTCACATTCCTTCCACTTACCCATAGAATGTTTAACAACCCAATGGAATGTTCAAAATTAAAATTCCAATTTCACTCAAAATTGACCAACCAAACACGTTATTATTTTTAACAAGATTCCAATTCCAATTCCATTTCCAATTTCTATGCAAAACATTCTGTGAACCAAACGGCCTCTAAGAGGTTGTATTGTATCTACATCTACTTATTAGCTTTTTTTATAAAGTATAATTAACAATGAAAATAAATGCAAAAAAGAGGGGGTCATAAAAAACTAAAGTTGGTATTTCTAAAATTCCAGTTTTAGTGCAAGACATATGGGATTGATTATTTGACAGCAGAATAACACTGGCTGTTATGAATTCAATTATTCAAATGACAACAATCAGTAATGCACACCCAGATAGCAAGAACACAAGCATAAGAATGAGAAAGTACCCCATGGATGGAGGAATTGTTAGTCTTCTTTTGTCCCCAACACGCATGCCTATATTAAACACATTCACGCATAATTAACGGACTGTAAACTGATGGATCATGAAAATACAGAAGAAATATACAGAACAAAAAGTAGACAGACTACCTTTAACACCAACATCCCAACCTGCTATCACTTGACCAACACCTAGAAAAATGAAGGAAAAAAATTGAGGAAATAAGAACATAAAATCATGCCAAGTTGAGATTTAAGAATACCAGCTCAATTCAAAAGAGTACCTAGGCGAAATCTGAAAGGTGCCTTTCCAATATTTGAGTCAAATATTTTACCATTCTTTTTCAGCTTGCCAATGTAACGCATACTAACCTGAAAAGAAAGCATACGTTTCTTGTTAGTTAGAAAAGCACTAGAAAATATAAGCACTTTACACTGAATTTCATATTTTGTAAACGAATATGAGAAGTGGCAAGATGGGCAAGCTGTGCACATGATCAAAACCAATTCAGTTTCAAGTTGGTCATCTTTGGTATGATTGGAGTTGAAAGTAGGCATGGTCGGGTAGGTGACCAAAATATACATTTTTGTCCTTTTTTAGATAACTAACATTTCAAATATGATTACAAAAACAAGTTTATCACAAAAAATATTTATGTAATAAAATTTACAAGGTATGCAATAAAAACAATTTTATAAATAACTAACTTATCAATAAAAGCCCAGTCCTTTCTGGCAACATTTTATTTGACCTGTTTGGGATAGAGCACATACCAGATCGGCACATTCATAAGCAAATTAGTCATAATTATCATAATTGCACCTTGCACATAAAATCAGATTATTGCAGCTCACCTTTTTTCCAGGATCTGCTCGTTTCCCATTCGGTTTACCCATTTGAATTTCCTCAATTACTAATCCATTTGGAAAAGTTCTAACTTGAGTTGGTTTGGCTTCGGTAGCTGGTCCATTTCCTTTTGCAGTAGGTGTATTCTCCTGTTGTTTGTTCTTCTTCTTGTCTTTTACCAAAGATGCAACCCTTTTAAATATATTTATTAAAAAATTTAGGTGCAATTCACATTTTTTTATAACACATGATCACACTACTAAAGCTGTAAGCCACATATTGGTCTACATTCTACCCATTTTCGTTTTATTAATTTATAACGCATGATCACGTAAATTATGAAAAAATACAGAAAAACATACTTTTCAGGGGATTGCTCTTGATTGGTTTCCTCCTTCAGAACTTCATTTTTCTTATCGTTAGCACCTTCTTGTTTAGATTTTGCTTTCTTGTTCTTTGATTTCTTGACATCCATTTCCGGGGTTGGAGCTTCAACATTTGTTGGCTGCCTGATAAATAATAATCAAAGACAAACATTAATTATAGAGGACACAAACAGCAAAATGATAACACATACCATCTCAATTACTGCCATGTGTTACTGCTCGAGATAGCAAGATGAGCAATTTGGGTAATAAGCCAAACAGCTTATTAATGTATTATTACAATTATATATTAATATTTGAATAAAGATGATCTAGGAGGTGTTACAGGTTAAAAATAAACTTTGGTGACTTACAACCCGCTCAGCACACTCCCCTTTAGCTGAAACTTTAATTTGAATCATTGCCGTAAAACACAACCCAATATGACCAATTCCCATATGTGAATGGATTAGAACTGCCATACCTGTCCGGATCATCATGCCCTACAACAGAATCATCTTTCTTTCGTTTTGCTTTATTTTCAGAACCATCCACCTCTTTTTTCCTTTTGGCTTGCCCTTTTTCACCCTTTCTAGTTGAGTCTTCTGTTATTTTTTCCCCACTTGGAATGTTGTCTTTGTCATTAGCAACAGAAGATGATATAGGAAAACCATCTTCATCTTCACTCTCCAATACTGGAACACTGCTAGAACTTTTTAAAACAACTTGCTTCTGCATATCTTCATCATTATTAGATGCTCGTTTATTCTTCTTCTTTGATTGTTCAGAAACAATGTTCTCATTTGGTTTCTCATCTTCAATTATCTCCTCAATTTTCACTAATAGAAAACATTTTTTTGATTTAACAAACACACTTAGTGTAACTCAGATGCAATGAAAGAGAGCAAAAATAATAAGATATACCTCCACCGTTTGGTACATTTGAAGAAGGGAAAATATCCATTTCATTATCAGTGAGATCATCCTCATCATCAAGTCAAACTCACTATCCTCTCCAGAGCCGATCTCTACTCCCTCAAAGCTACCATCCTCATCAGAATCACTTTAAAAAACTTGTTAAAGAAAACAATGATAAAAGAAAAGGAAGTCATGGTCATCATAGTTGCTAAAACAGTCATAAAGATGCCAAACTTGCATCATGATAAAAATTACTGAACAAATGAATTAAAAGTTGAAAGGATACGATTCATAGTCATCTCCATCAGAATCTGGTTTTTCTCCAAAGAAGAATCCAGAAAGATGAATGCTGTGTGGACCTTCCACTGAGAATGTTACTTCATCATATTCTTCAAACTCGATATTCAATGAGCAGGTTTCCATTTTTCTTGGAAGCAGCGAGCATAGGTATATTGGCTTTTTATCACCAACGTTACATACAACAACAGCCTTCTCTTTTGATTTATCACTGCCTAGTGTCGCCTATATCAACAAAAAAACATAGTGTAAGCATCAATAGTTCAATCGTCTTGCATATGTGAGATGTCACAAAGTTACACATTAAGATCATACTAAAGATGAAAAGGTAAGAACCTTATAAACATGTATGAAAATATTCATCATAACAAACCATACCACCACTTCAAATAAAAGGAACGTTTAAATAAAAAGTAGTCATGAAACACTTCTATCAAAAATAGAAGCACTAGTCACTGTTTCAAGGAACCGGCCAATTCGAACCGGTTTATATCTAATATACATATATATGATTGTGACATCATCCGGTTCTTAAATCTAGTCCGACCGATTCGACCACTCGACAAATAAGGTGACCGGTTCATCGTCTGATCTGGTTCTTTAAACATTGCTAATAATAGATACCATCTACAGGGGTGTTTGAGATCATAGGAAAAATTACTTTGTCCACTTGTCTTAGCATATAACATGCAATAGAGCAAGTAACCCATATGTTTATATAGTTATATATAGCTAGGCATGTACTTTCTTTGTTCTCTAACATGAAATCGGGTTTTCAACTAATCTGATATGGCTAATTCCACAAGTTGTTAGAAATTAATCTTAATGTTCAAGGGTGTATATTGTATACGAGTGAACCAAGAAGATGAGGGTGGAATTAGTTATCATGTAGAATATGTTAGTCAAGGTAAATATTAGGAAAGTATTGAATAATTTGGCTGTAAATAGGTTGTCATCCAGCTGTTTTTGAGCTGTGATTTCATAGAAATTAAGGTTAAAAGTATTATAAAAGAGGGTCACTGAATAGAGTTTAAGGTGTGGTCTTTTGTTCTTCGTATTTATAAAAAGAGTTGTCAAATTCGTATTTATAGAAAGAGTCGTCAAAATACGGAGAATTATCTTTGTTTTTCTGGGCCAATATTGTAACAATTGGTGTCAAAGCGAGACGATCAAAGAAGACTGATAGAAACCTAAGGACTTGATTGAATTTAAACAAGAAAACAAGAACACGCTGCAGTCCTCTTCGAGATGGACCAGTCTCCAAAACTCAAATTCAATTCATGACATATAACAACAATTTCTCAAACTTGCTTCAAATCGACAAAACCACAACCACTAAACATACACATCTGCACACAATCACAACTGCACATAACCTTCAACCGACCAACAAACATCTCAATTCGTATGAAAGTTTTTCAAATCAGATTCTTCGAGCGACAGAAAACCAAACCTGCGATACATGAAGCCTTCCTCTCTCATCATCGTACTGATGAACGTACGGTTTGCCGGGCTTTAATTCAACTCCTGTACATCAAACAACACATGAACAGCGTTAATCTCAAAATCATCTGTTAATACGTGAACTACATATACACATGATTGAATTTGAAGTTTTGATGATCGAAATGTACCCCAAAACGCCATTGATGAGACTTGAGTGCAGGTGGCGAAATGAGATTTGAGGTTTTGAAATTTGTAAACCCTAGCTTAAACCCTAGATGAAAATAATATTGTTGAATGAATAATAAATATTCACTAGAAGACTCTACACTGTTCATATAAACAAACCATTTTGTTTTAGTATTTGGGCTTATTGCATTTGAAAATTTGAAATTGTGTTTACTTAAGGCCCGTTATCTCATAAAGAATGTTTGAAATGGGCCTATAAAATCCTAAAATATAATTAAGGTTGCATAAATTGGATTTTCTGGTCGATTTTAAAACCGGTTCAGATTGGGTCAATCGAAGTCAAAACTAGATTTGGGTCAAAATGGTTCGGTCGGGACCGGTGTTTAAGAGGAAAACTGAAAACAGTTTGAAGTTGAATCTGGTTGGATTAGATGAGGGAAACCAGTTTGAGCAAATAAGTGTTTTTTAGGAACTACAATAAGATATTACATTATTAAGTTTAGAAATATAAAGCAAAATATACTTAGCGGGATATTTGTTGTACTTGTTTGGAGTTTAGTTATTGTCTCGTTGTTGCGTAGATTTTCTGCGTAAGGAAGTTCTTACGTGGTGAATGGTGAGTGAGACCAACAAAGATCTCTCTAGGTATATTTTGTTATTTCTTCTTCGAGTATTTCTTGGCGATCCTTATAAAATTGTTGTCAAGGTGTTAAGAGTGTTGTATCTATTATAGGCTGTCCAAGTAATCTTTCAAGCAAATACACACTTCCACCAGTATCGATGATGAGTTTTGTTCTTTTCTGTATAGTGAATATTCACGTTTCTTTTTGTAGGTAACTACTCAACACTCGGATTGACAAAGATCCAACACCGATGGAAGATTGTGGTTGACTACATTTGGATGATATTACTACAAAAATTTTGTTTCTAATATGGTTTATGCCAAATCTTTTCAAGAGAAATACTTTCAAAATGATCTCAAATAGGTGTATTAGATAGGATTGGGACCAGAATCCGCCAAATTGATTTCGCTATCGATTTTGGTCGGTTTAAAAACATGATTCTTATCCCATATCGGTTTTTTGTGCACCACTAATTGTGGTTATCGATTAAGTATACGATTTAATTTTTCACACGTCATAAACATTAAAATTATCAAATCATACCATCATCAATACTCAAACTTTAAATATTTTTAGTAAGTAGGTGGAAGGTTACTAAAACCGAACCTTCATACATGTTTTACATGTAGTTGTGAAAGGCACTAGGCACATTTAAGACGTAAAAGCATCACCTGAGTTAAATAAGGTACACAAATATATAAAAAATAAAAATATATATAATAACATACCTAAAAAGATATATATCTTAATTATAAACAATTAATAATCTAACTATAAGCATTTCTAAAATTCAAAAATAAATAAACTTTTTTTTTCTATTTTTTAAAGTAAGATTTAAATTATATACATTTCTAATGTTTGTTATTAGAATTTAGGTGACTTTGTACTTTGTGTTTCCATCACTGTAATGTTTACACACCTGCTGATTTTTTGTTTTTCTAAAATATAATGTCGTTACAGAAAACAATTTAAAGAATGCATGTGAAGTCACCTTCACGGTCGTTTAGTACCCCTATAAACGGTCGTTTACAGTACTGTAAACGGTCGTTTGTTTTTATGCAAACAGTCGTTTGCTTTATGTTAAACGATCGTTTTCTTTATGTTAAATGGTCGTTTGCTTTTAATGACGTGACAACTCCAAGCTCGTTTGTTTTCTACCATCCGAACATCTCTCAATATATACCATCATTTTTCACCATTATCTTCATTCTTCATCATTATCTTCATTCTTCATCATTATCTTCATTCTTCATCATTATCTTCATTCATCATCATTATCTTCATTCTTCATCATTATCTTCATTCTTCATCATTATCTTCATTCTTCATCATCTTCTTCACACCAATTTATGCTACCATTCACATCATCTTCTTCACCGCATCCACAAAATTTACCTTCCATTAACTTCTTATTATTTTTTGTTAAAACAAAGGTTAGTTTATTATTATTATAATACAATTTAGTTTAATATATATGTTATTGTGTTACTAATTGTAATTATTTTAGGTAATGGCTTCAAGTTCACATCAAAATACAGCGTCGGTTTGTGTTTCTAATCATCCTTGGCTTCAGTTTCGCTGAGTGTCAGATGAATATAAAAAACTTGAGAAACTTTTAATTAAAGAATTTGAGGTTTTACGTACGATATCTTGGAGTTTGTTACGGGACGTGGGAGAATTTACTCGTGCTCGTAACATAATGAACAAGCCGTGGAGAATATTTTTTGCAATTAGTGGTCCGCAATATAAGGAGCTTTGTTTGGAGTTTTTCTCTATATTTAATTTCGACTCGAACAATCATAACTATAGGTATACCAATTTAGTTGGATTATATATAATTTCATGTCTACATTTAATTAAACTTATATTTTTTTAACAGTGATACCGATGCTATCAGTTTTGTCCTCGGGGGGTGCCACGTAATTATTCTGTGGCCGAGTTTGGTGTTTTGATGGATTGATATACAGTTCAAGAGACCCATAAATCTAATTTTTTGAACGGTCTTACGCAATTTCCCAAAAATTATAACGATGAAATATTTTTGCAAGAAATTGGTGATGGCCAATATATACCTAACAATAAAACAAAAGCTACAAGAATGAACGATCCGTTGTATAGATATCTTCATCGTGTTATTAGTCATACTATAGCTGGATGTAGGATAACTAGTGGTGGGGTGACTAAAAAGGATTTGTTCTTTTTATTTTGTTTGATTAAAAGGAGGCCTTGTAATCTGACATATATGCTTGCTGATTACTTTACTTCTTGTACGGGTATAAAAAAGTGGGCATATTTGTGGTGGTATATATGTTACTCGACTCGCCGAGTCTTTACACATTCCCACCCCCTGAGAATGTGGCAAGTTTAAACGGGTCGGTACTTATGTCCGGACTTGTTGATCGTGAACATGTTATACGGATGGACATGATCGCAGGTTATCCACAAGTTAGGTGGAGGTTTAAACATAATAATCAAATGTGGATACCTCTATATCAAGACCCTCCTTATGACCCGTATCAATAAATTTTAATTTTATTTTTTTGTATAGTAATGTAATTTTTTTAGATATATAAATTGTGATATAGTTTTTATTTGTATAATAATTTTATTTATGTTTGAGTTATTGTAATAAAGAAATTATTTATTGTATAATAATTATTGGGAAATTTGTCAGATAAAATCAATAATTGTTTGCAACGAATGAACTATTCAAATTCATTTATTCACACACCATCGCTTACAGAAATTATTGGAAAATATGCCAGAGTTTATAATAATTATTGGAAGATGCCTATAAATTCCGTTTACACAATTCACAATTCATAATTCACAATTTACAATTCACAATTCACAATTATTCAAATTCATTTATTCACACACCATCGTAATTTAAGTCAATAATGTCTCAAATTTATAATGATTGGATGTACCAAACAAGAGAGGAGTTAATGAATTGGGTGCAAAACACTACACGCACCCTTGGATATGTTGTTGTCACACAACGAACGAAGAAGACTGTATACGGATTCGTCAACAAGGCATTTCTTATGTGCGATCGTGGTGGTGTATACAAGTCAACATCAGATTCAACCACACATTCAGGGACAAAGAAGACAGGTTATCCATTTCAACTTATAGCAAAATATCATGAAGAAGATTGAGGTTGGAAAATAGATGTTGTTTGTGACGAACATAACCATGAACCTTCTAAATTTTTGGAGGGTCATGCTTATGTAAAAAGATTGTCTAAAGAAGAGTATGCATTGGTGGAAGATCTTACAAGAAAGAATATGCAGCCACGTGATATTCTTACGGCTTTAAAAGAAAATAATGATATGTATCCACAATTGAACCGTGTATGATGCACGCACAAGGATACGAAAGTTGGATAAAGTTGGAACCACCCCAATGCAAGCACTTCTTCAATCTTTGCAGATGGGCGGATACATTTATGATTTTACTACTGATGACGAATCAAATCAACTAAATGGTTTGTTTTTTGTCAACCCCACTTCATTAAAAATATGGTGTGCGTTTCCGCATGTGATCATTTCAGATTGCATATACAAGACGAAAAAGTATTGCCTCCCTTTTCTTCAAATGGTTGACTTAACTTCAACAAACAAGACATTTTGTATTGCTTTTGCGTTCATACAAATTGAGAAAAAAGATAATTTCAAGTGGGCTTTAAATTGTCTGAGAAAAACATTAGATGGTTATATGGTACCACCGATAGAGAGTTGGCATTAATGGATGCATGTCAAGTAATTTTTCCAGAAGCAACCCGATTCATATCGTATATAAAAATCTTAAAAACTTAACAATATATAAATTTAATATAATATAACTATAATTAGAAAAAGTTAATAAAAATCTTAAAAATAGTAAACGGACATTTACTAAGTTACTAACAATATATTCATTTTAAAAAGTTCAAAAATTACAAACTGTATAAGTTTTATTGTTATTTTTAAACTTCAAAAACTATGAAAATTATAAAATTTATATGAACTATATAAAGTTCAAATATTTTAAACTTATATATAATTTTTATCTTAAATTTATATACAACCATACAATGTAATAGAAAAAGTTAATTAATGTACACAAAAACTTATTAATATATAAATTATATAAATTAGTATAATTAAATTTAACAATATATAAAAACTTAGTATAATAAAAATATTAAAAATAGAATAAAAACGTTATAAATAAAAACATAAAAAAGATTAATATAATTAGAAATAAAATGTTAATACATGTACATCAATTTTTTTGTACATGTATTAACTTTTTTCTATTTATACTTATATTCAATTTATAACTACTATAATTTAAAATTAATAAAAATATTAAAAGTCGAATAAAACTTAACAATATATAAATTAGTATAATAAAAACTTAACAATAATAAATTTAATATAATATAATTATAATTAGAAAAAATTAATAAAAACCCTAAAAATAGTAAACGATCGTTTACTATGTGATAAACGGTCGTTTACTTCTCTGTAAACGACTGTTTACTACTCTGTAAACTGTTGTTTACAGTCATGCAAACTGTAGTTTAGTTCTTGACAAGCGACCGTTTACTCGAGGTGGTGTATGAAACAATGTTGTCTTATTTTATTTCTATCACTTATTCTCTCTCTAAAAACTTTAATCTTCATGGTTCTCATATTTTGGTTGGAGCGCCTAGGTTGCCATGAAGTGTTTTGCCTGTGTTGCGCCTCGCCTAAGCGCCTAGGTGTGTGCTTGAGTCGCTTTTTGACAACTATGCTTTTACATATACGGTAATGTCATAAGATTTTGTTTGATTTTTTATTAATTATCACAAATCTTCTCATTCTCCTCGTAAATTAGCGGTTCAATTGTTTTCCTGTAAAACTTGAGTGGACTTATTCTTGAAATAGAATTCATTTGACTCAAGCCTAGAATTGGAAGCTAACCGGCCAATCTTTCTATGTAACCAAAAAAACTAGGTCATTTATAACCAAAACCAATAGGTCATGAAAATCTAAAAATTGAAACATTAGTTATGCACTTGATTTAAGGTTATTAGTCGATATGGACCGTTACAAGTTCACCTATATTGTGACATGAGGTCTTTAGTATCATTTTATGTCTCATTTTTGGTACAGGTATACTTTATTAAACACAAAACATACAAAATCAAACAATGACGGTACATTTATACATGATGGTCTTCAATTCTTAAACTTGTCTTCTCTAATATAAATGGCTGATGGTACATTGGGGGTTTTTATATCTCTAAATTGTCTTTTTATGTTAATCAACATTCTTATAAGGTATAACAAATACAAATGTCACCAACATATTCTCAAATTTTCAGTTACACACTATTCATACCATTAAACACAACAAAGCCCGAATTACTGTCAAAAGAATCAGATTGGACAAACTAAATACACTGAAACCAGTGACAAGGCCGATCAGATTGAATATGGTGTTAGTTTTATCAAATGTGTAATCACCTACACCTAATTGCCTGATTAAATAGTAATGGATATAGTTATTTTGGAACCTTTGGAGTACATTATTGTGGTGCAAAAACATGGATATGGAGTAATTTCATTGGAACCAATGGGAAGGAAGACAGAGTATGGGGTTACACCTTAGACCCATCCAAACATGTCACATTTTATCCATTTAACTTAAAAGGACCACTACACTACTATGAGAAATGGATATGCACATGAAACTCATATACATCCATTTTACTTCAATTTTATCTCTTTGTAAGGATGACACATGTGGTCCATTAACCATATGGCATATAGTAGTTAAGTGAGGACCTTGATGGTATGTGTGTCTATACATGCACACATACATACAAACATACATATATTTATATAAACATAACTCAATATATATATATATACATATACATATATTAGTTTACCATGAGACTTTTAAAATTATGTTCTAATTTCAACAATAATTTAAAACAAAGGTTACATAACAATAATTTCAACAATATTTTCATGGCACCCTTTATAAAATGTGTTATTTACTTAAATATTAACACATGCATGTTTAATAAACGAGTTGCATGATATGTGGTTGAACTATGATTAGATATAAACTAGTTTAAGTATCTGAATGGTAAGACATGACGCATCTAGCATCATAAAATATAAGAGCGACGAGAGAGGCGTTTTTGCTGATGTGAAGAAGAGCAGGTTGGTTACACGATCTTCACTTGTGTACATAAAGTATCCAAATACATGAAAGATGTCAAAATGTTACGCGTGGACGGGGTGTTCCTTTCACTACTCTCATCTATCCTAACATTCCGTCAATACGATGTCACTACCTAAACTACTCTCATACAAGAAGTGGTAACTACTCTCAAAATGAAAACTCTAGCGTAACCATTTTGACTCATACCCGTTGCGAGTTTTGATACCCGCTTGACATACCCTCGAAGGTGGTGATAGTGTAACCGCATGTACTCGAGCTACTCGACGACAAATCTACGTATACACCCTCACCACTCTATGGTATGCTTTTAATTGTTACGCCAATATGGTTGTGAACCCGACATTATGGGCGTGCGCCAACACGTTGCACTTGTCCATACATGTGCACTTGATCATGGCCCCCTCAAATCACCTTCAATATTTGGCTACACTTTGGATGATGATTATTATTATTATTATTATTATTATTATTATTATTATTATTATTATTATTATTATTATATTATTATTATTATTATTGTTATTATTATTATTATTATTGTTATTAATTGTTGTTGGAGCTTTTAAAAAAATATAGAACAAGGGACCATATATTTTTTTACTCGAGTGCAACTATATATTCATATATACAACACTCATTTTTTTAATATATACTTTTATTTTAAAAATACAAGTCTGGTTAACTTACATTTTAATTAAAAAAAACAACTCGAAAACTCAAATGTTATATTTTCTTATCTTTAATTTTAATTTAATGTTCTTTAGCACGCATTTTTAAAGCAAAACTCACAAGTTTATGTTTGTGTTTCCGTAACTTTAAATACGTATGGATTCTAATGATATGTGAAGATCAAGTGTATACGCAAAGTAATATATGGACTTATTAATTATAAAGGTAAAAAAGTTATTTATTTTAAATATTTCTATTTTTATATATTCATTCCGAATGAATTTAGAACCCACAATTAACTAGGAGTTCTCCTTCCACCCTTTTAACCCGTCTTGAACCCTCATCTAATCATAATGTGTCATCTCATTTGAATCGTATGTTATCCTTTATAGAAGTGATGTTCATTTCTCAACCCACATGTATTCCATTTTATTAAATAAAAACACACACAACAAACGGCTTCAACGTCATGATCATGAACCTGATTTTGAATCGATATAAACCACCCTCGACGGTGTTTCCACCGAACCCATAAGTACTCGCGTGGTGAGCCCATGAGTGCCCCTTCACCTTAACAATACATTTCCATAAATATGGAAAATAAATAAAGAGATCAGTTTAAGTGTATATGAGATTTTATTTTCCATACAACCTAGTATTAAATTAACCACTACACGTAAAATATATCAATTTTTTAATTACTTTTTAACATGGTTGACAAGATTTAGAATTAATGTTCCCTTGTCACCATTCAATTCAAAAACTCTTCAGCCCATATCTTGTTTGCATGTTCCTTGATCATTCATCCTCCATTTCCATACTTCTATTTGTTTCATTCATAAAATCCGATCCATCAACTAAAGACAAATATTTTTGTATATCATATTTAGACTTTGACTATATTTCTTTGACAACCAATGATTAGTTACATTAAAAAAACAATTTATTTTAATGTTTCAAGGTGGTAGGTTTACTCATTTTAATAACATGTTATATCATAAAGTCTCTTTATAAACTCATTAATTACGTATATACATAACTTAAAATTTTAATTACATATATCTTTTTTTAAAAGTTAATCATTTACATATGTATCCAAACTAACATTTTAATTATATATACCCCCTTCAATAAAAATATATATTACATATGTACCTATTTGAATGTATTTTATAAAAAATAACGTATATAATTATTACGTTACTATTATTTTTACTAAAACTATATAATTATGTGTTCGAAATATGTTGCATGACGGAATTGAAGTGTCGCGTACGTGAACCAAAATACATTAGTATCAAAAGGTAAACAAGGTAAAAGGAAAAAAACAAAAAAATATTTAAAAAAACATTAGTATAGAAACTTAAACAAATACTCAAAACTCGAAAGTTAGTAAAAATGAAAAACCTAGTAAAGAAATGAAACAATACATAACGAAGAGCCGGCTCTTTAATATTTAAGGTGAAGTCTTTTGCTTAGGGCCTCAATTTTTGAAGAGCCCCCAGATTTAAAGCTAAGGTTTTGCTTCGGAGTGCTTATCTTGCAGGAAAACGATGTATGAAGTTTAAATCAACTTACTTTTTATAATATTTGTCTGATTTTAAAATGGTTGTATATAAAAAGTCCATCAGTTTTCTACTTAAAAATAGAGATACTAAAAGGTATATATTTAAATGTTTTGCTTTGTTTTGTTGTTTGAAGGGTATATACGAGGAAGAAGACTAAATTTAAAGGTTAACTATTCTTACAAACAAGTTGAAGAACCTATTAAGCTCTTGTTAACCTGTATTCTTTTTTTCCTACCTTATACGTACATGAGTTTATGTAGAACAATTTAGGACTGATAGTGAAAAAAATCTTTGTGGAAAAAACCCCAATTCTATCATCCACTTTGGGGCTTGATTTGGCCCTATACATAATTTTATAGTGTAGTAAATATAAGAGTGAAATAGTAATTATATAAGTTATTTTTAAAAAACAATCAAATAAGGCAATATATGTAATAAAATTTTTAGTTTGGTTATATATGTTATTGATTAAATTTTGGTTGAGGATTTATGTAATTAAAATTCTAATTTGAGTATATATGTAAATTAATGTAAGAAGAAATATGTAATTCTCTCTAAAGTTTAATTGTGTTCAATTATGATATATGCGGTGACTATATGCTAGAAGAACTGGTAAAATGTTTATGTCATAAATGTACAAGTTCTATAAGTGTTAACTTGTATAACTTCTCAATGATATTTCATTATGGTACATGATCTTCTAATTTCTTTTACATTCTCACAAGGTTATAGACTCGATGTCCTATCAATAATGAGAGCAACGCATGATTAGACCGTTGGCATGATGGCTGAATCGTGAGACCTAGGTGAATGGGATATAAACCAACAATGATTTGTCACTACTTTGGTCGAATGAAGTGAAGAATGTTTACGTTTTGAGCTTTGATTCATCGAATCAGCTAGTGAATTCCCTTGTTCCCAAGCAACTTACAACAAATTATGCATTAAGGCCTTGTATCGTTTATTGAAGATGATAGACTCATCGGGAAAAAAATGATACGTCAGAAATCTACATACCTTTTGTTTTCGTAGATCTAAAAGGTTCACCCATGCCTCAAACCAATCAAATACCTTAATAGCTGCCAAGCCTCAAAATTAATATGTCATGAGGTTCATAATAACACATACTCTCAAACTTCATCTATCGATTCTCGTTTCATAAAGGTGTAGAAACCACATTGGGATAAAAATAATAGTGCGTCACTATTTAACAAACTTAATCTTTTTAATAAATATCCAAGTATGGAAGCGGGTTCGGCTTGGGTTCGACTTTGGCCTCCCCCTCCTATGTGGAACAAGCAAATTGAGTGAGTTATCGGTTGTTGAAGTCGATTTGAAGAAAAGTTTGTGAAGAGCGCACTGCAATGTCAAGTTAAAGTGACTCGGGAGGGCAAGAACATCATCCTCTCTTTAGGTAGTGAGAAGACTCCCGATAGGTTTTTGCAGGAAGCACTCCCTTCCCCCTAACATTTCGAAAAAGTAAAAGAGAAATACAATGTTTTTGGAAAATCTATGGAAAACATTGCTTTAAATTTTGTATGTTTGATTGTAGACATTGTGAAATGGGCAAAAATCAAAATCAAGGAAGTATGAGGTGAATATGAGGACCAAGAAATTTTGCTTTAATTTGTGTCACATGAATGATGAGACAAGTCATGGGTAACTACTAGTAATGTCAATGTCACAAAACTTACAATTTCAATTTTTATATGTATATTATAAAAGAACTGATAATTAATATAAACACCATAAGTAAGTAAACATATACAAGGCGTACCCGGTACTTGATTGGCTCCTGTTTTGCGTAAGGTCCAGGGAGGGGTCATTGATCTGATGTACACAACCTTACCTTATATTTTGTGTGGGAGGTTGTTTTTCACAGCTTGAACCCATTACCTCATGTCACATAACAACAACCTTACCAGTTGCTCCAAGACACACCCTCAAATAACCAGACATATATAACTGGTATAAAATATATAGTTCACATTCATAATTATCTTGTAAAAAATGAGACCTGACTATAACAAATGCATCATAAAAGTTTATCTACAATAAAGATTTAAAAGTTGATATAATATGACATGATATAATATCGATAGTTATAATCTTTATAGGAGAAAGAAAGTACGATTAGTGAAGTAAATATCAATACTAGATGCAAATATCTGTTTAAATTTTAGAAGGCAAACCCACCCATACAACAAATACCTCTTATTATAATATGATCTTAAGGTTCTTCTAATAACAATTGAAAACCTATAAGTATTAGTGGTTGTTTATGATTAATCTCATGGTCCTACATACTTTGAAATCAATAATGAAGTAGAGAACTATGATAACTGCTATGCGGCGGTTCTCTACTTAAATCTAGTTACGTATTGAAGGCATGTTTTATAAAGATAGATAAGTTTATAGATTTGCTGAATTTCTGTCAGAATTAACATGGGTTTTGTTTCTGAAATAGTGTAGCAGATCTTATAAACAAATAAAATTAAATTCAGATTTATTTATGGAATTTTCAGCTGTCCCTCTGCTAAATAACATGACAGCCTGACAGTTAATAGATTAAACTGAGGAAGTCACAGTAGGTGCAATCAGACAAGAAACATTGAGGAAACTGTTGGATTTATTGTTAAGGAATCCTTGTACTTTAATTATGCACTTGGTGTCCTTCAAATCTAATGATAATTATAGTTAAGTTTATATGGTCACTTAACTGGTGTTGTGAACACTGAATGTGTTTGTAAAAGGATCATTAGAAGGATCCTTGTGTTTTTTAATTTATTTGATTTTTAGAAGCGTTTCTCGTGTTTCTAAATACAATATATATTTCTAAATACATTGAACATTAGAAGGGTACTAGTGTCAATGACTTCAATTGATATTCTAAACATCGAACATGTTTCTATAAACAAAATATATTTCTAAATATATTTATTGCGAGCTGAGGGTCTCTCTGGTGCAGCCTCCCTACCCGTTGGAGCCTAAGATTGATAACCAGAGGTCGGTCTAGAAGGGATTGAGAGATATCCACATGAATACCTAAAAAGTTCATTTGGCTTACGAACATCTTTAATCATTAAATTTTAGGTTCAATGCATCTATTCATTCATTTACATGTTCTCTGAACTTCCGCCGCCTTATCCTAAACGCTTACTTTCCTTAAATCTATAATCACTATATTCCAATGTTAAGTTTTGTATAATTCATACCTTATCCTAAAGCTAGCCAGGGACCCCATTAAGGCTTAACGGACGCCAATGACTCAAGCTAGCCAATGACCCCATTGTGGCTTGATGAAGGCCAATTACTAAAGCTAGCGACGGACCCCATTGGGGCTTTGTGAAGGTCAATGACTAAAGCTAGTCAGGGACAAATGGGGCTTAACGAAGTGCAGTGACTTGAGCCATCCAGGGACCCCATTGGGGCTTGATGAAGTGCAGTGACTAGAGCCAGTCAAGGACCCCACTGGGGCTCAATGAAGAGCAACGACTCAAGCCATCAAGGGACCACGTTGGGCTTAATCCATCTACTTATATTTTATTGCTTATATTTCCCTATTTATATAGCCACTGCCCACATGACCAAAACATACATACATTCATCTACACCCTATAAGCCTTCTTCTTCCATCAATCCTTCAACAAGACACCACATAACTAACAAAACTCAAGAAATCTCAAAGAAAAATGGGTCCTTGGTCAGCTGCAAATGCCACTGAAGCATACCTCAAATCCATGAAAATGGTAAGTTTTTTCAAGATTCAAACTTTTTAGCAAGATGGTATCTTTCTTCTTTCTAATGCAAAAAGCTCGTATCAAGTGCTTAACTTAGCTACCGCATCGCGATATACGCGGTCTTAACTACACTTTGTTATGTATCAACAAATCAAACTTATGTAATTTGAAAATGCAGGGTAAGAGAGCAAACGAACCCGATGTAGCCGAGTTCATCTCCGCGATTGCAGCCGGAAACAACGCCCAACTCATGGTGGTCGCATGTGCATCCACCACAGGGTTAACCACATCAAGTCTCATTGCGGCATTTCATCAAACAGGTGGTAGGCTAATCTTTATAGTAAAAGGGGATGAAGATCTTCAATCCTCCAATCAATCCCTCAACCCAAACACCAATCACGTCGAATTCATCGTCGGAAACGCCCAATCTCTACTCTCAAACGAGCTCAAATCCGCAGATTTTGTAGTGATCGACTGCACCCTCGATGACCATGAACAGATTCTTGAATCTGTACAACATAACAACGAAAAGGGTGCGATTGTGTTGGGGTTTAACGCGTGTTGGAAAGATTCATGGGTGTGGGGTGGATTCAACAGCCGATTGTTACCCATTGGAGAAGGGCTGTTGCTGATGAGGGTCGCCGGAAAATCTAACGACGGTGGTGGTGATGGTGGCAGAAGGCGGAGCCGGTGGGTGGTTAAAATTGATCAATGCACCGGTGAAGAGCATGTTTACAGGATCAAATCAGCAAGGGGTAGGGGTGTGAAAGCTTGAGGTTTATACGTTAATGGTGTTTTTGTTGAAGATGTTCGTTGATTTTGATTGTAATTGTATATATAATCAATTGTTCATCATAGGTGTTGATTGAAATACTCAATCACCAGAAAGATCATTAGTGATTTTACTGAATTTCGATTATGGGATGTTCTATAAAACTATAGTGCGACTCTAGAGTGCATACGAACCGAATGTACGGAAATGAATGCAATCGTGTTCGTTTGTTTTATTTTATAAATGTATAAATATTTAAACGAATGAATTTTTTTTTTTTGTGTTCGTTTGTTAAGAAAAATAAATTTGTTAGTTTTTGTTTATGGTTGTATTTTAATATTCTTAATGAGTATAAATGAATAAACGTAAATGAATGAATTTTGATAGAAGAAAATGTACTTTTTTTGTTGTTAGTAGAATTACTAAATGTTTGGTTGTGAAATTTGATTGGGTTTATGGGTTGATATATTATGTTTATTAAAATAATGTATATTAATGGGGTATAAAAAGTAAATGAGTTTTTTTCGAGTATGTTTATTTGTTTTTAACAATATAAAATGTATTATAAAATTTTTATGAAAACCATACTTTCTACAAACAATGTAACTAGTAGACCCACATTTGGTAGGTTAGAAAGACTATTTTTTATTAATATAACCTAAAATTCACGACGTAGCTAATCTTATTGAAGTGTTGTATTTTTCTTTTTACATTATATACATATTTAATATTTTCATATTATTTTTAAGTAAATTGGGTCGTGTGTTGCGTTGTGTCAATACACTTTGAATAAATTTTATATTGAAACACATATAAAATCCTTACTTAAGATCGTATTTTAGAAAAATAAAATTATGTCAAGCATTTAATAACTAATAGGTTTTATAAGAACATTTTTCTAATAACTATCCTAAATACATTTATTATCTTAAGTCAAATATCGAAAAGTTCTTATGCTAGAACTAGGCTCTATTCTTGCATAATTTAACCTCCTAAGTTTGGAAAATGATTTAAGTATTATACATCGTATATTTTTTATCAAAATTTTTTCGTTTCTTTCTCCTACTAAATAACTACATTAATTACTAATAATATTAATTAATATTTTAGATTAAAAATAGTTTTTTATTCAATTAAGAAAGATATATTTTTATTAATATTCTTTCTATAGAAACAAATTTTGCAAAAAGAAATTTTTCTAAAATAACAATTTTTTAAAAAATACAAAATATTTTAAAATTAGTTTTTTAAAAATTTCAAAACTTTATAAACGAAAAATAATTAAAACTGGTAGTTATAGTATTGAGATTGTTAAAAGAAAAATTTATAAAAACAAATTATTTTGAAACAAAATGTTTAATTTATTTTTTGGTAAAAACAAGGGAAATGTTAGAATAAAAAGTTATCTATAATAAAAAGTGTACGAAGTAATCTCAACAAATCTCCTTAATCAATAGTTAAGATCAAATTATAGAGAAAAGTTAATTAGAGTGATATTTTGGAAATAGCCACTTTTGTTAATTTTTTGCAAGTTCCCCCCATTTTTTTAAACATTGATAACTTTTATGTACAACATTATTTTTTTAAAATCTCACAATAAAAATGAGCTTTTTATGTACAGTACTTATATAAAAAGATAATAATTTTTTTATGTTTTTAAGCTCATATCTTGTCATTTTGTCTGTAGTCAAGTTCATTGTGTCTTTTTGTTAGTTATTGTGTTTTCAAGAGTACTATTTTTTTTTGAAAAATGAATTTAAGGATAATATAATAGTGGAATAACATTATTGTATTTTTAATATGCATAACATAATAGAAATTAACAACTAATAGTCTAATACATTAATAACAATGATAAAATAACATAATGTCTTTTTGATCGTTATTGTATTATCTTAAATACTATGAGTTTAAAAATAAATTGGTAAAATAACATTATTTCATACTTCTATTTGTACAATACAATGATAGACAACAACAAATTCATATTAACTATAAAAAACAATGACAAAAATAACACATCGTGTTATCTTGAGTGTAACACCAGGCCTCTCAAACCAACAAAATTGTCCGCTTTGCCCACGAGAAGCTCACAGATTTGCTTTTGGTTGCCTAGGTGAAAACTTTTTAGGGATGTCACCCATCCCTGGATTGCTCCCACTTGAGCAAGCTTAACTGTGAAGTGCTCCTCTCATCCACAACCAATACGTCCAAAACACGTTATTGATGTTAGAGGCTAAACATTCCTTATGAACTAGGAATATCTTTTGTCCATGGCCGATGTGGGATATGTGTAGGGTGTCACAAGCATCCCATGTTTGGACTCATCGTCCTCGATAAGCCTGAGAAGTCACCATCTTTGGTGAGGTATGTCCCGCACCACGAATGGCACTAGAGTGGCTCCGATACCAATCTATCACACCCCCGATTGATGGCGGAATTATCTGGACGGACGAATGTGAAATGATTGTTCATAGCTCATGGAATAAATAAGTTAAAATAATATTAAATGTCATTTTTCTTGAATAATACTAAACAAATAAATCACTACGATACAATCAAGATTCAAACAACAAAATAAATTTATTAGTTAAACTAGGTCCAAGTTCTATATGAGCAAAAAGAAGTCCTCAAAGTAGCAATCTTGAAACATGTTAAAATAAGGTCAACATATAATGTTGGTGAGTTTCCATGATTTTGTACATATGTATAAAAAAACTTTTAAAAGACAATTCATGTCATAGGTTAAGAAATATTGCAAGAATATAGATAGCATAATGATGCAATCAAACCTTGACAAAGATATCTATTATAAGTTATAACGATTAGCTAAGTGTACTTGGTTGTCACACCCCAACCTTGACGGCGGAAACATTAAGGAGTGAGAGTTAAGATCGTTCACAGCCACATAACACTATTAATAACCCAAATATATATTATTCATAAGTTCCAATTGCACCATTACAATCATAAGTCTCAAAGAAATTAAAAAGCATAACATAAGATGTAACAAGTCATTTTATTTTTTTTATTTAACTATGTCCATTCCTAGATGTGCAAGCTTCAAAGAGTAGAAACCAAGCTTGAGTATTTTCTGAAACATATTAAAAATAAAATGTCAACAATAATGTTGGTGAGGTTTCCATAGTTTGTATTACATAGATATATAAAATATGACAATTCATGTTATAAGTTAGAGAGCAAAGTAAATAGGGATGTAAGATAGAATGCACAATCAAATCTTGACAAAGTTTTACAAGTCTCAAACGTTTACAAGCATATACGATTAGCTAAGTGTACTTGGATCAACCAAGCAGTCTTGTCAGGCCCATAGATCTATGACGTCGCCAGGCTAACAATAGTTAATGATTGTACATATATTCGACATTACATGGTAGCTACAAAGATCAACTAACCATAACATACAAGTGAATTGCCATAAGTTTACAAGCATCAAACGTGTTTACAAGTGCAATGTTTATAAGGTAACATGTTTCACCTCAAAGTGTGAAAATATAAAAAGGGGTATAGAAATACTCACTTGATCAAATAAGTATATAATTGGCGATTAATACGAAATATAATAAGCAACGTTCCAACGTAGTTCTTCACAAGGTACCTAAGTATACATATATTCACAAAGTTTAAGTTTAATGATATTAAGTTTTACGAATTAACGAAAACTAGGGTTCAATATGGTATTAGGGATTGCCAAATAATTATGTTTAATAAATGGAACCGTTTATATTTATTAGTATCAAAGAACATTATTATATCTTATATAGAGTTCTATGTCAAAATTATAACACTTATAAATATATCCTAAAAGTTGAATAGAGTCTAATAAGTATAATCTTAACAATAATTTTTACGTTTAAAATAATCACATTTATGTAACAAGGTTTTGGTTAAAGTATAGTTTTATATTATAAAAGCAAATTATTTAATAATAATAATTTTGTTTTAGAATATTTGTAAAGAAAAGAAAGTATAAAAAAGAATTTCTTTTTAAGAACTCAATTTACAGAAAATAACAAAGTATTTTTAAAATTACCAGATTTGATAAAATGGTTTTTTTATAATTTAATAGAAATATAAAATTAAGTTTGAAGGCTAAAAAAACCTTAAACAGAACATGGGGTCCCCGGGATTCGAACCGGGGACCTCAGGTTTATGGGGGCGCATCTTACCAGTTACTTTAAGGCCTCAGCCGCGTTAAGAAATGGTTTTAAAAACTTATAAACGCAATCCCCATGCATTTTCCCCAAATCAAGAACCCTAGATTCGATTTATCCCAAATTAACCCATAAAACAATGTTGTTAATCGAGTTAACCATGGGGCTTTTACTCCCGGTGCTTAGACGAACATATTCATGTGCTTAATTACCCGGTTGGTATTAGATTCGAGGATGAACAAGATGAAGAACAATCCGCGACTAACTTCGATTCGAAAGTTGCCCAATTGATGTTGAAAACCAAATTAACTTCGTGTGTAGTTTCAGTGGGTTGTGACCCTCGAAAACCCTCAACCAATTGATCTAGAAAGGTTGTAAAAGATGCAATTTGGTCGACTTGTAGACACGATGAGGGTGATGTTCGATTTGAGGTGTTTAGACTTGTTTCAGATAGATTTTCGTTTGGTAGGTGTGTAGTGATGATTAAACCATCGATTAAGTATCGTTTAATTGAATTATTATTGTGCTTTAATGTTCGAACGACCATACGATTGAAGGGCGACGGTTGTGCATTCGTTTGGGTGTGTAACCGGTGTTTAATCACAATTATTAAGCTCTTTCAAGTTTGAGGTTGGTACACGAGGCGTTTTGGAGCGATTCGGTTCGAAAAATGAAGGTTTTTAATGCGTTTTGGGGTTGGCCGGAGTTCGCCGGATCCCCGCCGGAAAGGTGGCCGGAAATACGGGATCTTAAAAGAGGTTGGGTTGTTTTTTTTAAATTACACATATGATCCCTAAAGATTTCCATATTTATTATTTTATGCAAAAACTTTCACTTAAAGTTTTAAATTGACAACTAACCCCCTGAAGTTAATTATTTTAAGTTTTTAAACATTAGTATTATTATTACTAAGACTTATTATTATTATTGTTACTAGTATTATCATTATTATTATTATTATTATTATTATTATTATCGTTACTAATTTTTATTAATATCCTTTTCATTATTTGTATTTTTTTATTATTAAACATTAAGTTTAATTTAATGAAACTGCAAAATTTACAAATTAAAGGTTAATTGCAAGCACATAAGGCATCCATAAGTTTCATATTAGGCAACAATAGTCCTTGCAAGATTAAACGACGTTAACTATTATTTAACGTAAAAATACAGGATGTTACATTGGTTCCCATGATAAACAAACATACGTCATCAGGAGCCGGAAATAACCTCAGCTTTAGCACTAAATAGGCTTGTTAGACCATAAATCTATGATGTCGCTAGGCTAGTAATAGTTAATGATTACTTTTACAAGATGACTATCATATAAGGCTCACAAATATCTTAAATAAGCATCACAAGATTATAAATAAATTGTTTGTGCATTACAATTATCAAGATGTGTTACAAGTGCATATTTATAATATTAACATGTTTTATCCCAAAAGTTGTGAAATAAAGTAAAAAGGGACATGAAAAACCCACATTATAAAATGAAGGTTGTAGAGTACATAAGAAACCTTTGATGTCAAGAGTCAAAGGTTGTCACACCCTCAAAATTCACGTGCGGAGTTTTACCGCGAGGCGTGTGAACAAACCAGGATCACAGTCAATAGTTACACAGAACGACTCTATATGCCATAATTAAAATAAAATCAACCAAAGTATAAACTTTAAACTGTGCGGAAGCGTTTTGTAAAACCAACCCAAAGAAATAAAAAGGTATACTATGGCAAAACATGCGCCACCCAAAAGAGTAAACATTAACCATTAAAACATAAAAATGTCTTGAAGACCGAGTCTTAGAATGCAAGTGAACCATGTAGTGCTCCTATGGCAAGCAAGCTAATGACCTGAGAATAGCATACTAAAATGTCAACACAATGGTTGGTGAGTTCAAGAGTGATATTCAAACATAAATAGTTTAATAACATAGATATAAAAGTAGTGCATTGTAACAGATAGCTAGTCCATTAACAATAAATATTAATTCATAGTGATTTCGCAATTGAAGCTGACTGTGTTACGTTGTTGCCTCCTGTCACGACTTAACAGGTCGTGACAATGTTCAATAGGACAAATTGCACCCAGTTGACCTCGAGTCACACAGGTGGGGCTCGTCAGACCTAGTAGTACTACCCAAATTTCCCCGCTATTCAATATTAACAATTCGAAAGTGTGAGGACTTTTCCATGATATCAACACTATATTAATATTATACATAACTTGAATATATAAAGCGTTTGTGATTTACCAGTATGCTATCTCCCCCAAAAGAGATTAAAATAAGAGTGGGGCATGAACTCACCTGATATGCGTGATAGACACTTAGAGTTTTACTTGACAGACAGAATGGACAGACAACCTTTAGAGGTTACCTAGATCATATAAGTACGTGAGTACATGTAAATAGAGAACATGTGAAACCCTAAGTACACTACAACCAAGGACTCAAGATTTCAGAAAAACAGACACGTTTGACCCAGTTGACCCGTTTGACCCATTGGTGACTTTATGTGTTGTAAACCATTCAAGCAATCATACACATATATCATACATGGTTAACATTCAAATAGATCATATGTATGCTATATTAACCAGGTATATCACTTAGATCATCATACAACCAAGTATCATACAAGTCATGCGAATCCAGAACATTAACATGTCCACTAGTTATAACACAACTAACATGTCACACAAAGATCAAATCACGCACCACATGCCATGTGAAGCCACTCACAACTTCACATCCTAAACCCTGCCAATCCTACTAAGTAGGGGCCTCAGATTCGCACGCGTGTATGATAATCATAATCATATTCATTAACCATGTTCATTGCATTCAACAAACATCACAACAATCAATTTCCAGTCCCAAACATGATGTCCTAACTACTAACCAACATCAACATCATACATGATCATCAAAGTCCAAACATCACCCATGATTATCCAAGCATCCTATACAACTAATTTAACATGTTCTATCACATTAGAATTCATCCATGAACTTACTAACATGCTCCTAACATCCTAAACATGTTCAAACTATCATCCTTCAAACTTTGTGCAAATAAAGTTTCCCTTTTGGGAAAGTACATTCCAACATCTATCAAACACTCAATGTATTCATGAATTCATCACAATTATACCATCTCAAGCTCATAACAACATCTAGACATGATCAACAATGCCTAATCATCATAATCTAACAATCATCATGAGCAAAAGTTTCCACTTTTGGCAAGATATGAACAACAACATTCATTCTAAGGTTCTAGCATTCAAATCGACAATCTAGCATCTAATTAACATCATGAACACATCAAAAACATCAATCCATCACTAGATCATCATGTCATGAAAATAAAGTTACTATTATTAGTAACCTATGAACACCAACTTCAATTCATCAATTTCTTGCAAAATCAATGTATCCTAACATTCATACAACCTACTAATCATCATACATTCATCAAAAAATCATCCATCATGCATAATCTCACCAATTTCGAATTAAGGTTTGCTTAAAACCAAAGTTCATGATCAATCCACTAAAAACATACAATTCATACATAATCAACGTTAAACAACATGTATTCAATTCAACTAACATATTAACATCATCAAACAACATCAGTTTCGACACCATGAACCATCATTCGCGAATTAGGGTTCGACCACCATAAGAATTTCACAAAAACCACCGAAACTAACCTTAATTCTTGCAAAGGAACACGATTTGATGTTGCTAACTTGTTTTAGTGCTTGAAACCAAACCAAAATCGCAGGTTCTTGCTTGTTCTAGGCTGATTTCAAAGTGGGGAGGGGTTGAGAGGTTGAATCGCGGCCGATGGGGATGTGGGCTAGGGTTTTTGTGTTTTGTTTAATCTAATTTTGCATATTTACCATTTAAACCCTTGTGTTTTGGTATTTTATAAAAACTAGACTTTAAACTCTTTGTAAAGTGTTTTTAACTTATTAATATATACAAACTAATGAAAATCATTATATATTTTATCTTTATAAAAACACAAGACATACGAATAAATAGGTACGTTTCCACGTTACGCGATTAATTTCCTAATTAACATTTAAAACATGCAAACACATAAACATAACACAATAATCACATAATCAATTAGATTATCAATAATGTAACATTATTAATTATTATTAGGTCACCAACATTAAACGACAACTAGTGTGTGTTTACGACACGTGTATGCAAGACTTAACGGAACTAACGGAGTTTGCTAATGGAAATTTACCGGATGTCACATTATCCCCATGTTGAAAGAATTTTCGTCCCGAAAATTGTGTTACATGGTGAGAGTGTTCCATCACCGGTCTACTGCATTGGCACACAGAAATCAAAATCGAGTGAGTTTTGGATGAGTTGTCACAAAGTGATGTCCTAAAGTATAAAAAAATAATAACTTGAGGTCGGAATTTATTAAAAGAAGTTAGAACATTTAGAAAATACCAAAAGCAAAATGTAGATTGAAAAAGGATCATTACACCAATTTTAGATTCTGGATAGAATGTTTGGTATGCGTTTGAACAGGTTTTATAAATTGCAAATGGGTTCATAAAATTATAAAAATTAACAGTAGACTATTTCAGAGTATCCCGGACAACTTTCTTTCAGAAACATTTTTATGAAAAGATCCGTAAATAGATCAAAATAGCAGCACAAGACAGAAAGTGCTGAAATGCGCACTTATCTTGTGAAGGCTATTGTTGAGTCGTCCGATTGAGTTTGAATACGTATAAACTATCATTAAAAATGTAATTTGGTGAACTTAATATTGGAGTCTAACTTTACTCAAACTTAGTTTGTTATGACCAAGTTATAGTTAGTTGATGTCAGACTATGTTCTGTCAAATATATAGTACGGCACTCATATGCACTTTTAGAATTGTTAAAGCATGATACGGGTTAAAAATGTATTCTGTTGATATATGGTATATTAGACTTCATTTGAGTTATAAAAATAATATTCCAAGACTTTAGTATAGCTGTCATTTAGAGAAATAATCTTGTGAATAACCGAATACAGCGGCATAGCCGTCCATATGCAAACGAGATTCTTTGTTTACATTATTATGTTCTTAGCTTGATTAAGAATGTTAGTGATTGTTGTAAGGTTAGTGATGTTAGAAGGTTAATGATTAAAACTAAAAGAGTTTTAGTAGACGAAAGATTTAAAAGTAAGAACATAAAGTCATGAGAACATTTGGATGTTAGGATGATTGAAACAACATAAAAAAATATAATATAAATGCAATAAAAGATTACATTAGTATTAGGAAATTTTTTGAAATTTTTTGTAAAATAAAATTCTTGAAATTGATCTTAACCAATGGATGAAACAAAGATATGAGAGTGAGATTTTTTTAAAATGAGCAAATGAAAAGTGAAGCCTAAAGCTACTTTTATAGTTAAGTTTAGTAGTGGGTTATGAATGGTGTTAATTGTGAGTTACAAGTCTTTTAAAAAGGTGTTATGATTGGAATTTGAAATGAATATAAAATTAAATAATTTAATTAAATAAATAATTACAATTTAAACCCTAATTTATTAAGACTATAATCTTAATTTAACTCTTTTTTATTAAATTTTTATAGACTTTATAAATCTTACAAAAAACTTGTAATTGATTATTTATTTTAGTCGAATATTTTAAAATCTTATAGATATTAATAACATTTTAACATTTATAAATTTATTTTATAAATTATAGAAATTAAGTTAAATTGATTAAGTGACACATTTATTATATTTAGAACAGAAAAATATATAAAATGATCAAATAATGATTTTGATTTACAAGATCGACTCAAATGGTTCGAGTTTGGGTTTCTAGTTTGAAAATAGGTGGATGTTATAGTCTCTCCTACTTTAAGAAATTTTGCCCTGAAATTTAATCATTAGAGGATTAATTTCAAAGATATGAGAAGACTTGGATTTCATGTCACGTTCGCAAGTGAACTCTTGGGGATGTTTTAATTCAATGAGTTTTGACTCTGCTATTTTATTGCACTTAAGTTTGCTCGATTTCGTGATTCTTGATTTTCATGGATTTTTTCATAATGTGGTTAGATTCCTCAGTTTGTTTGGAAATGTTGGCTTTCAAGCTTTTGTATTTTAGACGGGGCAAGACGATTTGGTAACGAGTGAAGCATCAAACATTAGATCAATACGAGACTCGGCTTGACGAACATGAGAAATATGTTTAAGACACTTTTGAATGAAATATGACTCCAAAGGAGCTTTCTCAAAGCAGAAAACTTCGGCATGGTTCTTAGATGACATTGGTATTTCAAAGTTGCATTAACGTAAGGTTGATACGAGAATTATGTTTGTTAATATTGAAGGTTCAGTTCAGAATAAGAGTATCATTGTAATGAGTTCTCAGAATAAGTGTGGTTTTGAGGGGATGGCATACAGAAATATTATTAAGCATTGTTATAAGAATTCAATGATGAATTTTAAAATCCAAGAAGACAAAATCAATTATAAGACGATTCAAAATAACAACAAGATGTTTCAAGTGTAATGTTTGGTTTACAAACCAAGGCAAATACATTGACTTATCAAAATATTAGGTCAACCACAACCTTAAAGAAGACATGTGTACCTATAAGCGAACACTCATCCCAAGGGTTCCCAGGTAAGGTAAATTGATCCACCAGTTGATTTGGATTTATATGAATACCTTACGAGAACACCTCGAGATACAGGCATCACGCTCTTCCAGTATTACATGTTTCAAGTTATAGGACACAAACTTTGACGAGACTGGAAAATCATGAATAATGATTTAAAGCTCAATTTGAAAACCATTTTATTTAGGCACAATTCCTTAGAGTATGATTTGAGAATCATGTGTGCATTGATAAGAATCAAGGTATAAGAATAATCACATAAGGCATATAATCACATATTCATGTTTAAACATATAAGGCACATAAAATTCTATCTAAGCGTGTAAAATAATGAGAGGACTCATGTGCAAGGGTACTTAGTTATAGTCTAGGTCATTCCATTTCTAATAACCTAATTTCCTATAACCATGGCTCTAATACCATTTTGTAACACTCGGTCCCTCACACCAACAATATTATCCGTTTTGCACACGAGAAGCTCACGGAGTTGTTTTTGGTTGCCCGGGTGAAAACTTCCCATGAAGGTCACTCATCCCTAGATTGCTCCCACCCAAGCACACTTGAATGTGAAGTTCTCCTCTCATCCACAACCAATACGCCCAAAATGCGATGTTGATGTTAGGGGCCAGATATTCTTTATAAATAAAAAATCTCTCCTATCCACAACCGATGTGGGATATATGTAGGGTGTCACATTCAACACTATGAGTTTTATAAAATACACCGGTGAAAATATATTATTATGACACAATGAACATATAACATAATGAGCTGAGTATTTGACAAAATGACTAAAACATCATTCTCTTTTTAAAACAATAGAGGCATGTGTTAAGTCCACAATACTTTTTAAACTTTTTAGATTAAATCTCTTTTTTAGTATAATCATACCCTAAAAACAAAAGCTTAAAAGACTTAATTTAATATTTTACTTATTCAACCTATATAATACACGGGTTTACTAAAGCTAGTACTTAATATATACATTATACTCTCGTCTTGTTAAAAGAAGAAAAGGGTAACAAGTTACGATAGTTGTAAAATCCGAAGTAGAAAGATTGGCGTAATTTTAATCTCATCACATTTCTTATTAAGTAAAATTTAGGTCTTTGCTAGCTGATGCATTTTATGTTACGAGTTACGTAAAAGTTCATCGTTAGTCCTTGATTTTTAAGGGCGTGTTAGTGGTTAGTTGTTACTATCACCAAGCTATTACTTATTCTCTAATGCTAAGATTTTACCAATTTGTGCATTTTATTTTATGTGCTATACATATGAAATGATTAAATAAATTTTGGATATTGGTTAGAAAAACCTCATCAAAGCCACCCTATCTACCCATTATCACCAACCCTTTATTTAAATAAACGGTATTAACCATCAACAACAAATCCCTATAATATAAAGACACTATTAACATAACTCTCAATCATAACTTTTTCTTTTCTTTATGGTATATACATTTGTTAATATTGTTTCAACATATATTTCCTTGTAAAATATTAAATAGTGGAATTAGGGTTCTATAATGTTAAATGTTGTTCTATAATAATAATATTATGGTATAAGTGTCACAGTTAACGAGATAAAACGTCTAAAAGTTGAACTTTGAATTAGGAGGGTGATCCTCCTGATTCCCTACCACTAGTAATGTTTTTATAAGATTTATTAAACACAACCTTTGTTGAATTAGGAGGGTGATCCATTCTTTTAATGCTCACACTAGTTCTTTACGATAGCATACATCTCACCAGAAAGCTTATTGATTCACATAAATGATATAGTGCTTTGATTATATCATTAGAGATTGACCTAATTGGTTTAATGATTTTGAGCATTGTTACATAAACGATTAAACGATAAACCAACAAAAAATTTATTGATTTCACATGAATGATATAATGCTTGATTATATCATTAGAGCTCGAACCCGTAAAGATAAACAATGCTCAAATTGTACATCTAAATTTTCACGAGAAGAAATATTTACGAACATAGGTCAAAATATTTTATTAGTTCTTATTAAAAGCTTATATATTCAAATTATAATATGCTAGAGCTATATATAACTACAAGAACAAGCAGGTTTTACTTCACAAGCTACATACATAGATGGATATGACAAGCATTCCATAAGATGTATCAGTTCTTAAATTATTTTATGATTTATCTTGAAAGAAGTAATTGTATGGACATAATTAAACAAAAATAAAACAAAAAACATAACATATTTATTAATGACTCAAAAGGCAAAACCATGTATGTTGTTGATTAATTTTTATGTAGTTCACACTTCATACATTGACACACATTTGTTCTTACCTGAATAACAACCAACTGTAGAAAGACAAGCTAAGAGGAGATGTAAGACAAAAACTATAAACACGTTTATTATAACATGCATGCAAAATTCATGAAAAATAACCAACATCCTTTACGTAACCTCCCTATTTATGAACTTCAATGTAACTAAAGAAATCACTTGTAAACTTAGTCATTTCAATCATGGGGCTTCTTCTCCTTCTGCTCTTCACCCCACTCTTCATCTTTGTCACATTACCTCTTCTTTTCCTTGCCACCATTAGTATTATTAATCCTTTAATTCTTCCTTTCACTCTTCCTCCTCAATGCCTTCTCATTATTGTTATTGTGTTCTTGGGTGTTACCATTGGGCTCTTCTAATATTCATATCAATGAAATACTTTTACTTGATTCAATAAAGTACTATATGCATTTTATTACATACATAAAGGGTGTTCCATAATAACACTTGTTCTTTCTTCCTTAAAGAGAGAATAGAACTTCTATAGTTTAAACCAAATCTCATTTGTGGTACTACCTACCTACTTTCATTCATAAGGAGAAGATGACTAAAGCCATTCCACAAGAGTTCTATGTAGTATTCTTACTCATCAAGTTTTAAAGATTCATCTACATGAGCTTATTTACCCTTACAATCATGTATAAAAACTTTTTATGTCTATTTATTTTGTTGTTAAGGTTAGCTTGAGAATAAATCTTTGACAGTTATATATGAAGAAAGTTGAATATTATACATGAAATACAAGCAATTAAAGTTTGGTCTTATTTCATATTCTATATAAAGTATGTATGGTTCTTGTGAGGAGTTTAACTATTATAAACTCAATATATTGGTTTTTATGTTAAATGCTTTCATATGTTTGTTTGAAGAATTAACAAATTTGCTCCAATATAATATATCAATTGACTACATTTGGATGCTTTAATGATAACTAACTATTTCTGTATGATAACATTTCTAACAACTTTTGAATATCCAGACCACCACAAAGTTAATAACACATATATGTAACACTATATTCAATTACCACCAAAGTTGATTACACATGGATGTAACATTGTATCTAATTAACCACCACCAAAGTTAGTACATATTTTGTTGTTTTTGACCATTAGTTTGTGGATGTTAAATAACACTGCATTTTATATTTACCAAAATTCTTTCGGAACATCCACTAGAAACACGAGGTAAACTTTGAATCCCAGTCTTATACTATAAAAGTGACGAACATAATCCGAAAATAGTCTATTACAAGTAGAAATAGTTGCAAAAACAAGAAGGTGGCTTACGGGTTGACACAATATAATTATATAAACGTCCCATCAATCGGGCGGCATCAACCATATTGCATCCGAACACCAAGGTGTCTTTGTAGTCCTTATAAAAGCTATAGCAATGAGAGCCTATTCCCACATCATGAATTCTAAAGGGTGCATTTTTATGACAAGACTTTATGCAACATATTCATTTGCAAGCAAATCATAAATTTTTTTACATATTTGACAATGTATCTCTTCATACACCACTACAAATAATCTTTATTATAATCCTGATTCGGTTTTGTTACACACAAATAAATATAGTAACTCAACTTTTATTCACTCACATGCAAAGCAAATGTTAGCCTTGGGATAAGGTTGAACAAACAACAAGTTAGATAAATACTGATTAGAATTGAGAAAACAAGTGTTGAGTAATATCAATGGCACACAATCGCAACTGACACCGAAAAAACTCGTGTTAGAAAAGAAATAAAAAACGAAAAAAAAAAACAAAATCAAACGAAAAGTAGGCGTAAAAAACGTTGAACCACGTAGGTAAAAAGTAAAACATATTAAACAATAAGTAAGTCGATCTAGAACCAACGTGTTACGATAGGGTCGTTAAATGGGAAAAATATAAGGGTACAAGTGTTGATTAACACACACACACACACTATGATTGTTACTCGCAAAATTTATTTGGAAGCGTAAAACAAAAAAAATATAAAATATAAGAAGTATGGGATCAAAGATGAAAACAAAATAAAGTATTAGGTTTAAATTATCAAAAATATAAAAGTAGTAGGTTAATTTAAAAAAAAGACAAAGATAATTACGCTCCATTAAATGCATAGTACAATTCACTAAACATGCTAAAGTTAGTAATTAATATTATATAAATTTATCTCGTCTTATAACAAGAAGTCAAAATATCACAAGACAAGAGGAACTACTTTTGTATATACAAGGATACAAAAACATTTATACATTGCAAATCTCTCTGACTAAAACAATAATTACAAATAAACATGTAAGGAATAAATGTTTCTATTTTTCTTTCGGTCTTCTTTTGCTTGAATTCCTCCGATCTTGGCGATGTATTTATAGGGAATAATTTGTTGTCCTTGGTAACAAAGGTAACTATAACAATCTCATTGGCTGCTTTATTAACGAGTGTTAATACTATGGATTTTAGATAAATATACTATACGATAATGTCAAACAACTTTATTATACACAATCTTGTCGGGCACAATGTTGTATGGAGTCGCAGGTTCTTGTCGGATATAAGAAACTTTGTGTTTAGTAAGTCTTAAATGGGTTTTTACATTTTTATTTAGAGGCATCCGATGAACTCTGACGATCAAATACCGACTTTACTGTGACACTTTTGTTCTATTCAATACATTTAACTGTCTAGCTACATTGGATGGTTATTACCAAATGATTTTTTTAGGTTCGATAGCATCTCACATTTCAAGATAAATTTTAAAACAATAATCACTAAAATAACCAAAATTTATTATATTTCATTTAGATAACTTTTAGAACTTCAACACTTGTAGAACATTTCACAAGATTCAAATAGCTCAAAAAGTTTTTTCTTTTAATAATAAAATTTAAAATTTTAATTTAGCATTTATAGAAACATTCACAAGATTCAAATAGCTAGTTTTGTTTATGTAAAAAATTGAACCATTTTAATAAAACATAGTTTTTGTTACACGAATCCAAATCCACTTGACTACCAACCACATGTTTTTTAAACGAAAAATGTATGACTAGTCATGTACAAAAAAACCGGTTCGGAACCGGTTCACCTAAAATAACCCAAACGGTTTCAAAGAAAAACGATTTGGACCAAACCGGTCCGAACCGCCGGTTTCTATACCGGTTTGCTATCCCTGCACTCAAAACCGGTTTATAAACCGGTTTGGAAGTTAAAAACCGGTTAAACCGGTAAGAAAACCGGTTTGGGTAAGAAAACCGGTTTCAAACCGGTCCGAACCGGTTTGATAGGTTCGAGTTTTGGGTGAGCCAAACCGGTTTGTAACCCGAACCGGTTTGAAGATAAACCGGTTTGACCCCACCACAAAAAAACCGGTTCGGTTTTGAACCTCAACGGTTTGGGCCTTAAAATCGGTTTGTAACCCGACCGGTTTGAAGATAACCGGTTTGACCCCACCACGAAAAAACCGTTCGGTTTTGAACCTCAACCGGTTTGGGCCTTAAAACCGGTTTGTACATGCCTATGTATGACCATAGTTCGAAAGATGCGTTATCTCAATTGGCTCATCTATTCGTTTTCATCCATGATTGCACCCGCAACCCCTGCAAATGGAAACTCACAACTAAAAAAAACCCTTCCTCAACCTTAAGTTTTTGCTCAAAGTAACACTCAAACTCAAAAACTTCCCATTTTAATTGTTTTAGATACATCACATCAACCATTTATACTAAAACTCATTAACAAACTACTAACCACTTATAAGATTTGAATCACTAACCTCTAATATAAAAACAAAACACTCTACCATTTGTGTTTCTAAAAGCATCACAGTGGATTCTTATATTTATTCATATAATTATATTAAAAATTATTATTATTATTTTTATTTCAATTAAATCATATTTTTGGTATCTTTATCATTACTTTTTGTTTCCTTTCATCCACTTACAATCATTTTTTATAAAAATATTAAAAAATTGATAGGGATTCAACAATGATCATTTACTTTAGAGTTAATTTTAATTTTGCTCGGTTGGATAAAAATAACTATTTTATTCCAAAAGATGAAAAACATCATTTACCCCCAAAAGTTTCGTAAGTTATTTCAATTTCAGTCCAAAAACTTATTAATTTGGATTAAGTTGAAACAATTAATTGAACTTTTGGATTGAAATTGAAGCAATTTATAAAACTTTTGGAGGTAAATGGATGTTTATAATCTTTTGGAGTAAACTGGTTATTTTTGTGAAACTTTAAGGAGCAAATCGAACTCAACTCTTTACTTTATCATTTATTTACAACCACTCAAAATTATTCCATATAATATAAGAAACACACTCACATAGTTTTTTGAGATTGCACTGTACTTGCTCTAAGAGCATTCACAACCCGTTTCTATTTGTATGTGAGTGAGTGTCTTATATTATAGGGGATGATTGTAAGTGATTTTGAGTGAAAGACAAAGAATTTATGGGAGTTGGTTGTACATTTTGAGGAAACACGATACAACCCCATAGATTTTTAATATTTTTTAAAGTGGTTGTGAGTGGATGAGAGATAAAATGTAATGATAAATGTATAAAAATATATTATTTAATTATAAAAAAACTATTAAATATGCTAGTAAAACTTAGTTACAAAATGATAGAGACCGATTCGAGATGGTCAATCTTCCAAAATAATTTAGCCTTTTGTAGTAAACAAATACTTTCAAAAAAACAATATAAGAACTAAAATTTTGCTAATAATTTTCTTTTTTACTCTTAAATAAAAGATAATAATCTTTTAAATAGGCTTACAAACTTTAAAGTAAAACGTAATATGAAGTTGAAAAAGTAATAGAACATGGGAACATGGGGTCATGAGGTAAAACATACAAATAATAAGAATTACATTATATCCTAATAACATGCAAAAACAAATGTATTACTTTGTTAACTTGTATTCTCGGGTTGAATCAAGCCACGGGTCAATCATGATCTTGTCATAAAATTTCCCTAAAATTAACAAATACAATCAACCAATAACCCCAACCCCAAAACCCCCAATTCTGCTCCCATAAACCCTAGAACTCGAATCACACCATCTCCACACACAAAACCAGAGTACTCACAGCAATGGCGAGAGGTTTAAACCTCTTCACAGAGAGATCCGACGACGGTGCCACCGCCACCGCCACCGGAGCACCACTTCTCGACACCGCCAACGGCGAGGAGCTCATGCACGTACAACCAAACGTCTCCATTGTTCTCGGCAATCGACCTCCTGAATCCCCCGGCACACTCTACATCTCGACCAAGTAAAAACCTTAATTCATCACACTGTTTAGTGTAAACATGTTTTAATGTGTGTTTGTAGGTTGCTGGTGGTTAATTGTTGAGTTTTGTGCAGGAGAGTAGTGTGGTTGAGTGATACTGAGAGGACGAAGGGCTATTCGGTTGATTTCTTATCGGTGTCGCTTCACGCGGTGTGTAGGGATCCTCAGGCGTTTGAGTCTCCTTGCTTGTATACACAGGTTTTTTTTCTATTGAAATTGTAGATTTATGCCTGTAGGGGTGAGCAAACCTTAACCATAACCGATAATAGAACCTTATACAACCGACGTTTATGTTTAAGGTTTTTTGATTAACTGATAGATCGGTTATAGTCATGGTTAAGGTGTCATGTAACTGAACTTTAACTGAAACCTTACTGAATTTTAAATCTATAAAAAAGCTCATTTTTTATTTGATCAGTTTATAGATCTAGAGTAAATGTATAGTGTGTCACTCCATTACATATACATTCTAGTTTTTTAAGAGAGTTATTATTAATAATTAATACATATGTTTGTAACTATATGATTTGAAACAAAGCATTATTTGTTAAAAATGGCTATTAAGAATTCCCGTCATTTAACAATATAAATATAATATCTGAAGTCCAAAGAAGTCAGATGAAAAGTACCCAAAGACAACGGTTTATGTGGTAACTTTGATTAACTGAAATTAATCGAAACCCGCCATAACTAACCAATTGGTTATGGTTAAGGAAGAAGCCAAAATCGATTTATAACCGCCTTTGCACACCTCTAATGGTTATTGATCAATAGATTGCATTTTAATCATTTTGATAGGTTTGGAGTTAGCTTGCTTTTGGCTTAGTTACGTTTGTTAGATTTGGGTGAAATTCTGGTATTTTAAGATTTTTTAATCATTTTGGTAGAACAATCTGGAAATTCGGGTACTTTTAAGATTTTTATGTCCATTATCCATAACATGATTTGATGCCATTAAAGAGCATTGGTTTTTTTGGTTCAAATTTGGGTGAATATGGGTTTGCTTTACTCCCCAATATCATCATGCATGAGCACTCGAAAGAAATGTTTTGTATTTAAAATAAAAATACAGCTATTAAAACTAACAGTATCCTAATGATACAGCTTCTCTTCGAAATTTATTTATTTCTTTAAATTTTAGATTGACACCGGAGATGAAGGGGATGGATCAGAAAGCTGTGATTCAGAATCAAGCGAGACACTTGATTTGTCAAAGATCACTGAGATGAGGCTTGTGCCTTCAGATCCTACTCAATGTATAATCCAAATCACACTTGTACATATATTTAATTGTAGCAATCCCCTTTTCATATTACACTATGATTTCATAACTCAATGATGTTATTGTTTGACAGTGGATACTATTTTCAACATATTCTGTCAATGTGCAGAGCTAAATCCTGAATCCGTTGAAGGTGGTCTAACTATTTCCTTAATGTTAGGATCAATTTCATATATACCTCTGAAAACATGCATAGTATTACATTTACCCAATAAAAAGGTTAACATTAAATATTCTACTTCAAAATACTAAACATTTACCCATTTAGTTAAAGACAATATTTTAACATGATGATTATACCCTTTTCTTTCTCCTTTCACTTCAAACTCTCATGTCCTAATGCAAGTTTTAAGTAATTTATATAAGTGTCATAATTTGAAAATGCGTATGTTTAATAGTATGATTTTTGTTGGGTAAATGTGATAATACCAAGTTCCGAGGGGATATATGGAACTCTCCCTGTTTTTTGTGAGCCCTATTAAATTGTTGATGCCACTAAATTACCCACATCCTTGTCATTTCTTCAGAGGAGGAAGAGCAGCACAATTGGATTTTTAGTGCCGATCAGTTGAGTGCTGCAATAGGTACATGTTTTTGTTTTCTTTTCACTTGTGCTTTTTTTGTAAATTACTTTTTCCCTGTGTTGTAAAGTCTTATTGTTTGTGACTAACTGTATGCAGAGGGAGATGAAGCAGGGTGGAATGACTCAGAAATTCCTTTCACAATTGGTTATTCAAATGGAGATCATGACCTAGCTAGCAGTGTGCTTGAGGTATTTCTTTTGTTTATTCAGTTAATAATAATAATGATAATTAACATGCTAAGTATGATCACAACTATTCTGCTAACACGTTTAGGATGAACTGATGAAGTGTAAACCAAATAGACATGTATAAGCAACGCCCAATTTTTTCACTTTCACCTCTATCTAAACTGCCACTTTTATGCATTTCTTCTCATTTAATAAAGACAAAATTTCATGGATGGTCTCTATGGTATGTCATATTTTGAATTTGGTCCCAGATTTTGAGAAATTACGGATTTGGTCCCAACCCAACTGTGTAAAACGTCTAGTCCCTAACACTAATTAACGTTAAAATGACTGTCAAAATAAAAATCACCAACAAACTCTCATTTCCTATCCTATTTCTTATCCAAACATTGAGATTAATAAAAAGGGTTAAATGGTCATGTCACATCAACATAATAGTCATTTCTATGGTTGGTGTAAGGGACCAAACACGCTACAAAATCCATAACAAGTGATAACAGTGATTTGATGTCATTGTTGTTTCAAAATTAATTGCAGCTTCAAATCAACGATCAACGGTTTGAGGATCCTGAAGAGATGGAGAGTGATGGTGGTGATGATCGCCATCAATGAACATGACAATATCTTGGATAGCTACTCCTAAAGGGTGTCAGTGTCATGGTCATTTCAACGAGTCAAGCTTGCATCTTTTACTTGCATGTTGCAGCGTCTGCTGGTAATCCGAACTCTTTGTTACGCTCTTTTTACTTTCTGTGTGTTGTGACATTATCGGTTTATCGTTGATGTAAACATATCTTGGTCATTCGTTGATTTTGGTAGGAGACAATATGTAAAGCTCTGTTCTTAAGCGATACAAAGCGTTCTTTTGTTTGATCATGTGTTCCTCTTTAGTCACTCGAATCATTGTAAAGATCGAGATAACGCTGACTCATTCGACTGATAAGACCGGTTCCAAAGGCCGCCCTCGTAAGTGTCATTTCATGTTCAAATGGGTCAGCAGATCTATAGTATAGAGACCAATCAAAAATGTGTTCCAAAAACGCAAGTCAAAATGGAACAGATGGCATCAAAATTTCATGTTTTTTAACGTTTACATTATCCTAAATCGGAAGCTCGGCTATTTTTTTACGGTGAATGTCCAACCCTATTTCGGAGGACAAGTGTTTTTAACTGGGCTCATCTATTTGTTTCTCAGCTGGACCACACTGTCAATCCCATTAGGAGAAAACCTATTGCTTAGAAAACCATATGATTCAACTCTAAACATTTTGCTTAAAGTAAGATTTGAACATATGACCTACTTGTTTATTTGTTTTTTAGGTGAATTTGTATTTTTTTTGTTTATTTTGTTTTCATTACAAATTCTTAAATTTAATGTTATAGAAGATTTTGAGTTTATTGTTGCGACATATGTTTTTTTACCTTCATCGTGTATATTTTATTCAAAAAGTAAATGCATGTCATAATATACAAAATCATCAATATGTAAATGTATAAGTTAAATTTGGTTTCAGGTTTTGATTTTTTATAACTTTTTCACTTATTTTATTTTTTTGAATGACTAATTGAATCACTGATGGACCATTGGGTCTCCGATCATCTTCTTTACTCGAGTATGTAATCCGAGACCATCATCAAAAGGAAACTCACCATAAATGAGAAAACCTTCTGATTTAATTTACAATTCTTTTTTTTGTCACATGTAGAACAAAAAAGATCTATAAAATATGAGTTTAATATTCTTAAGTATTGTTTTTTTCTCTTTTGACGTGGCTGTTTTTTTATTAACGCTCTTATGTTAATGCTCATAATAGTTTCCTTTTTAAAATAACATTTTAAATATTATTAGCAGTCTTGTTACAAATACACGAGTGTGCGATGGGTTCACTTTTTTATTAAAGTTTCACAAGTTTCTTTTTTCTTATTTTCAATGTGTGAGTTCGTAACAAATGTTAAACGGTAGGTTTTTTCATCGTTTTGCGCCACTGTTGCAAGGGGTCTTGATACTAGTTAGATCTACTGTCTTCATTTTATAACTATTGAGTACTGATAATGACCTTCAAAACATTTAGCTAAAAATGAAACAAGTGAATAGGGATGCAAAAGAGCCTAGCCGAGCTTGAGCTCATATAGGTTCGAGCTTGGTTCGTGATGACTTAGGAGAGCTAGAGCTGGAGCTTGATTTGTTTTGAGCTTTATTTTTAAAGCTTAAGCTCGGTTTAACAAATACTTTTTCAAGGTCGAGCTTGGCTGGGGCTCAACTCATTTGTCTATTCAAATATTATTTTTGAGATTTTTATATTTAGTTTTGATATATATTTATAATATATATTTTATATATAATATATACATAGTAATTAAATGTTTTTAATCATAACTTTATATATAATAAGTATTATTTATATAATATATTTAATAAATAAAAAACATATATAAGTAAAAAGCTCATTTAGGCTTGCGAACTGGCTCGAGCTCGATACGTGAAGCTCGGGCTCGGGCTCAATAATAAATGAGTTCTTTTTCAAGCTTGAGCTCGACTCGGGCTCAATAAAACTTGACTCGTTTCAAGCTTTTTATCGATCTAATCTCGAGTGGCTCATGACAGCTCGGATCAGCTCCGCTCGTGTGCATCCCTACAAGTGAACCTTTGATGGTCGAATTCACCGGTAAGCACTTAAAGTCAATCTCAGAGACGTCTTAGATTTAAATCTAATTTTTATTTGGTTTTTTTCACTCGTTTTTTAGACAATCGGTCCAGCACAGTTTGCCTTTTATATGATTACATTTACTTTTTATATGTTTTAGATAATGAGTTTTAGTGTTATAAAAATGATTATGAATTCTTCTGCTTGTAAAAAAAAGTAAATTATTTTTTTCGTCATTTAAGTATATATAAAATTACAATTTTCATTCTTAAATTTCAATAATTACAAACATCATCCTTTACTTCAAAAGTTGTCACACATTACGTTCTTTTTTTTGTGTCAGACGTTAAAAATTCTCACTAATTATGTCTAAAATGACTACTTTGCCCCTCTTTAAAAGGCAACTCTATTATATAAATAAACTAGATTATTTGAAATAAAGGATGTTTATTTAATTATTAAAGTTTAATGACAAAACCTGTAATTATATATCATCTAAATGATGAAAAATGTAATTCACATGTAGCATGGGTGTTTTTTCTTTGAAGTGAAACATATAACTCTATGGATTGAGA
>CM046452.1:4346818-4389318 GCA_025506515.1 Flaveria trinervia
ATACGAAGATATTTTACTAAATAAAAAATCTTAGTTTGGTAAAATGAATTTGATGTTGTTGATGTTTGTCGTTTATCTAATACTTGTTTTGATTTGGTTTTGCTACCTATGCTACTTGCTTTATCGTGTACTTATCCATCACACTTCGTAATATGTTATTTAAAAGTTGCTTATGGATTTTCTCAACACAAATTGTCTAAAAAAAGAATTCTAGGTTTGTTGTTCAAAAATTTAAAAGGGAAAAAAATCTTTAAGGGATAGCTCGATGGTAAAATATTTTACTTTTTAAAACATGGTTGTAGGTTTAAATCCTATTGTGTACGGGTGTTTATGATTATTTTTAAGTATTTGGAATAGCTATAAAATGTTATGTTATTTAAAAGTATTAATTTATGATAATATTATGACAATTGAATATATATTGCTTTTAAATTATGATATTATACCATAATGTTTAAAGTTAAGATTTAGATAATGAGATTTAAAGTTATTTATGTTTCTTATCGGCATAATGAGAACTCATATAGGACTTCGCCTAAAGTTGAGCTTCCATCAAAGCTTCAACCACAACATCCGTTCTAACGGTTGTTTATGATACTAACTTAGTCTCATTGTAAGCTAGAGAACACAAAGGGTATCATATACAACCACCAAGAAGTCCGATCACGTAGAAACTCATCTCCTTCGCTACTACATCTATCAGCCAACCAATGCTACTGGCTTTATAGCAACGATCGGGGACGAGAATGAAAAGAGTATAATGATAACACTACAAAATAAATATAAAATTTCAATTTCTATCATCTATATGATGATGTTAGTTTGTTAGGTATGATGATATTAGAATTTTTAAAATTTATATATGAAACTACAATTATTACTTCAAAGTTAAGTTGGTTTCTTATAAAATAATATACGAAATGTGGAAAGTATGGCATGTCCCGTGCAACAAATATATCAATCTTTAATAATGCTTTTGTGTCCTTAATTATATTTACTTAATTAATACTTTGATAATATATATATCTAAGGTCAATATATAATTTACTTTTTTTTGTATGTCGACAGTGAGTCATTTAACAGTCGACCACCAAGCCTCAATTCATGCAACTCAACAACCATATTATTCAGGAAAGAGTTTATTTAATTATGGATTATATTCAAATAATTCTAATTTGATTATACAAAATCCAATAGACTTTTTAAATGAACTATGAGGCTACAATAATCAAACCCCGGTTCACGCTTGATGTTGGGTTGCATCATGCCTAGTTATTCTGAGCTTGGATCCGAGCTAGAACTACGAAAAGCTTGTTAAAAGGTGACTCGAGGTGGAGCTCCAGAAACCATAGGCCGCGCACATAATTGTTTATAGAAACGTTGGTTGTATATTTCCTTAACATATCAATTTTGAGATATTTTTACTAATTATTTACCCTCACAACTATTATTCATATTCGAGTCAAGTCACATGAACTTGCAAGCCAGATGGCAGAACACAAGGATATGTGTTAAACGAAAAATACGGTTTTTATGTATGATTTTCAACCATATTTATGTATGATATAATTATCAACATGTATATGTCCTATTTGTTACATAAATCACGAAAAACCTAACAGGTTTTCACATCCCAAAATACCTCAACCATTATGATGCGTTTTTTTTTCGATAATTTATCTATATAAACACAAAAAAAATTATATAATTAACATACTTGTAGTTAACTCAAACTTGATATGCAAAATCGACTATTGGAAACAAAAAGAGCATATAGGATGACAGCAAATGACTAAACAACAAACAATCATACAAGTTGCAAACCAAGTTGTTCTCCAAGGTCCCATTTCATAATGCGTGTCTCCTTTTTCATCAAGAATATTATTTTTGATATATCATATATATATATAATATATATATATATATATATATATATATAATATATATATATATTATATATATATATATATGTCATAATCAAGTTTATTTTTGCTAATTCATCTACGTTGTTCAATGAATAAAAACAAATACTTTTAATACAATTTTTTTATAAAAATGTCTCATCAAAGCAATCTGAGTACTACTACAAATCATTATTTTTCTCTCACACACAAAATGATATCGATAAAACTATAACATGTGATACAAGAAAATCCGAGATAACTACCATTATATTCATATGCTTGGTCGCGCATCACGTCACTCACGGCTCGCACTACCATCACATTTAATCAAGCATATTTGAAAAAAAAGACTACATTGAGAATGTATATTTATTTTAATCAATTAAGTCTTAAAAAAGATCGAATAAACGATATATATAGACACATATTATATGGTGGGGTCTTGTTATAAATATTACAAGAACACGAAGGAAAATAATTTGTTCATTTTCTAAAGGGCAAATTAGAGTGTGAAGATACAAAACCATCATAATGCTACACGTCGTAAGAAGTCGAGGGGCATAAGCATTTGTACCATGATTACGCACAATGTTAATAATTATGCACCATATATAGTTATTTACGAACAAAGTTACACAGATGTTATAATTACTCTATATATATATATTATCTATATATATGTAAATTATTTGAGGACGGCACGAATGACATGCATTTCATTATATTTTAGACACTCAAATCTTTAAAACACAATCTGCAACCATATATATAAGCTATATTTATCACACACATTTTGTCTCACACTGTATGCCTAAAGAAACATTTTCAAAGAAACCCTTATAGAGAACCACAACCACCGGTAACTTCCTATTCATGGCAGCCTTCCTTTTCTCTCGGCAGCCCCTTTCAACTTTCGTGACGGGAATCCCCTTCGGCAAGTCGTCTTGTGACCGTTGATCTCGATAAAGCATCGGTTGTAACCACAGCCCTTCGTCGACAACCCTGTATGGTATGTTTTTTCATTGGTCGTTGCGTTACGGTTCGACTAAGGACTAGTTCTTTACTTGTCGGTTACATTACGGTTTTTGTCGGTTGGTTTTGTGTGTACCCGGGTTCATGGGGGATTCATGCGGCTAGTTTTGGGGATTGGCCGAGTGTTGTTTGGGGGTGTGCTTTATGGTTGTGAATGTTCCTGTAAATTTAATTGTATGCATAAGGTAAATGTGTGTTTTTGCATTATCATGGTATTCATATATGGTGGTGTGCATATCTCCATGCATGTGTGTGTTTGTGACCTGCATGCGTGAGTGTGTTGTGTGTGCTTGTGTGAGTGTTACTGGGTATTCTAATGCATAAATATGTGTTTCTTTAACGTGTGTTTAGTTTTGTTTAGGTTTATGTGGGCTAGTCATGAGTAGTATGTGTTTAGTCTTGAGTGTGGGTGTGTGTTTCCATCGTTTATGTGGGTTCTTTCTTATGTGTTTTATGTAGTAAATATGTTAGTATGTATGGGTGTATGGTGCTTGTTCAATTGGGATTACTTGGGATGGTATGCATATATATTAATCTAATTCATAAGCTTGTTGTTAATATATATGTTAGAATATGTAGTTGGTGGTAGTATAAATTATATAAATATATAAGATGCAAGGTGGTAGTTATCACAAATCAAGAATGTTTTAGTTCGTAAGGTGGGTTTAAAGTAATGTAAATTAAAAGTGTTTTGTTATAAAATACAAAGTGATTAAGCCATTAATCATAGGTATATATACTTGTTATTGGTGTGTGATTCGTTTAGGGTCGTTATGACATATTATAAAACGTTAGAACTTATTATAAAAAGTCTTTAATTTAAAAAGTATATATAAAGAATATTTTCATGCATGATTCGGATCAAGTGTAAGAAATTAGGTTTTATACTTGTATGAATTTGTATATGATGGTGTTTGCTTGTACGTGGAGAAGTTATAGATAACCGACACCGTAACCGAACCGTAATCGTGAAACATACCATTTGATTCTCAATAATTAATTTCTATTACTTTTATTTAATGTCAATTAAATATTAAATTAAAAACAGGTTAATCGAGGCCCTAATCTTTTAAACTTACATTTGTGTGTTGCTCTGCATTCAATGTGAGTTCGCAGCCCCGCTTTACTCATTTTCTTTGAGGTGAAAGAAACGTGTGTTTTAAACGTATTTTCATTTGATCAGTATTGTTGTAATATCACTTGTTTACTAGTGTGACACCATGCTTAAGTCCTCACTTTCGAACCGTTAATGTATGGATTATAACGAGGTAATTCTGAGTAGATCTACTAGGTTTGACAAACGGATGTTTAATTGACCTAATTTCTGTTGATGTGACGGTGTTCACAGTCGAGGCATTTCTTTACGTTGGTAGCATTGGTTGCGAACTTCATACACTTAGTAACTTGTTGAGTAGACTAGCTATCTACTAATATTATTTTGTTTACTGTATCAGTTTGTTATTATGTTTTGTTTATCAAAACCTGTGAACTCACCAACTTTGTTGACATTTTAGCATGTTTCTTTTAGGTTCCTAAGCGAGCATGACTAGGATCATCACATCATATCATTCATCATTTATTGGGTTAACAAAGAACATTTGCATTTTCTACACATTATACTTATCTGGTTTTGCACGTGCTTACGCCGTTTAAATTATGGTTTATACGCTTCCGCATTTATTTTTATGTTTCGTATTTAATTTTGATTTTAAGAAATTTATTAAATTGGAAATTATGTTTTGTAATTGTTGCGTCGTTTGGTGTAATAAATAGCTAAGATCCTGGTATGTCACGCGTCTAATAGTATTACCCTGTTTGTGGAAATTGAGGGTGTGAAAATACCCTTAAAATCATAAACTTAGGTTATGTGTTCCTTAACGCATTGCAGGGGAAATTTCTGAAATTTAAATAGCATTATGTGCTTTCACTTTCAAAACATAGTTGTTTATCCGGAACATAATGTAAAATACTATAAAGTTCACATACTATCACAACGCACATAGAAACAACTTAATTCAAATAAATAAATAAATGAAAGGAACCTAATTATGGAACTCATGAGGGCAATATTGGTATTGATTATATTTTTTAAGATGCCTAAATCTTAAAACACAATATACAACCAATCTCTCATACTTATTATATCTCACGTTAGTTATCTGAAGAAACAGTACCACGTACTAAAAGTCCTTATAAATATAGAAAAGCTCAATAAAGATTTTTATCAGCTTTGTTTAGTTAGTCGAAGAGCCCTTTGGTACAACAAATTTATAATCAACAAACTGGTACAAAACCAATAAAAAAAATTGCTTTTGGTTTTTTCTTAAAATTGATCTGAATCATCTCATGCATACTCTTAAAATCAACAACCTAAGGGAGCATTTGGTTGGAAGAATGAAATGGAATAGAATGGAATTAAGAAACTAATATAATCATCAAGTAAATTATATTTGAGTGGACAATGAAATGTAAAACCCAAAGGAATGTTTAACCTTAATTCCTTTGGTTGTGGGATTTCAAAATCCTTCCACCTAAAGAGGGAATTTGAAATCCCATAACCAAAGGAATTGAAGTGAAACATTCCTTGGGGTTTACATTTTATTACTCACTCAAACATAGTTTTACTTGAAAATTATATTAGTTTCTCAATTCATTTCATTCCATTCTTTCAACCAAACACTCCCTAAATGTTTTTCCCATCACATCACATGAGAAATTTTCAATTTTAAATAGCACTTTTAATTTCAAAACACAATTGCTTATCCAGAAGATAATGTTAACTATTATAGCCAATGTTGTTGAGACCGGATCGGACCAGCCGGTTTGACCGCGAATCGGGGGCTGGTCCGGTCCGCTCTGGTGTGACTCATTTTGAAATGGTCGAACCAGCCGGTTCGTCTCGAACCGCTGGTCGGACCGGGAAACAGGACCGGTTCGGACCGGTTTTTCTTTTTTTTTAATTTTAATGGGTAAAAACGGGGTGTTAAACCATAAATTAGTACGTCAGATATACAAATATAGTTAATTTTTATATAACTATAAAAAATATATATATATAAATCATATATAAATTACTTATATTTAATTACATATATAATATAATTAAAATATAGCTAAACCCGGTTCAACCGGTCCGACCGTTTCCGACCACAAAACCAGTAAGGCGTCCGGTTCGACATCCGATCCGGTTCTGAAAACATTAAATATAGCATTGACATACCATCATAAATCACATAGTAACAACTCAAACTCAAATACAAAAGTAAAGTAACCAATAGCTAAATCACAATGTATAACATTATAAAGCTTAGTGCATCAATGGGCCGTTTGGTCTGTTTAGTTTCTAACTTTTTCCTTCCTGGTCAAAATCAATCTAAATTGTTTCATAGATACTCTTAAAATCACCAATCTAATCATTATGTTCCATGTGTGATCGTACAGGCACCACACTATTCAAACGTTAATTTAAACATTTTTATCAAATTTCTAGCCCCTTACGAAATGCAGGTTAAAAGTAAAAACTGTTAGTTATAATAACTACACAACCTATGTTTTATAATTACACACAAACATAATTCATAATTATGATGTTATACACACAACACATTACCATTCGCTCAAAGACTAGAATTGTTTAAGAAATATTATAGTATACTCAAACTCAAAAAATAATAAAATGCTTGACTTCATGTATAATTTCTAGGGCAGCAAATGAATGAAACCCAGGAGGGTGTGCACAATTAAAACAACTTATAGTAGAACTAAATATAGTTTAGTTATAGAATACAATATACTTGGTTTGTCACACTACTAATTTATAATAATATATAAAGTAAAAACTTCTTGACCTTCTTAATCCACTATTTTCAATCATCTTTTAAATATTTTCTTAGGTTTTACCTGCTATATATATACTTAAAACAAAATCAGTTAATGCCGGTGAGCTTATGGTAAACAATTTAAAATTTAAATTTGACATGCATACAATATGAGGGGCTTGTCAAACCCTCGTGATCGTCAAATTGTATGAGTGTGGGCATGATGCATATGAGGAATCCTATCATGTTTTCAACTAGTTTGACACACCGCATTAAATATATTAGAATCTCATATATCCCTAAAGACTCATGCATATTTGTAAGCATTATAGTTATTATCATTACAGACACAACGAGTATATTATTATAGTTTTGAAAAACATTAATGATAACTCACATGTTTAAAGTGACTTGACAGTTGATAGTACCATATGTTAATATCTCAATGTCCTTATACAATTTAAGTAATTCTTGTTTAGGTAATATTACAGCTAAAAAATTATTATCATGATTGGATATTGGCTAATGTTGTCTTGTTTAAATATTGGTGATCAGTTTATGTTTAACTAAAGCTAGGCCACCAAATACTCACTCTTAACAATAATTCTAATGCAAAAAAATATTAATATTGCATTAATATTACTACTAATAATAATACTAAAACAAATAATAATTAACTTGACATAACTCAAATGAAAATATATCTGAAAAAGTGTCTACGACAGTTTGATGTAAAATCTCATTACTTGTATTTTACTCGAGCTTCAAAAACGACTAATAACAACACCAAATGGGGTAATCGAGTACTTGAAATTTTCTTTATACTAGAGCAGCAAAGCGTTTTGAAGAAAAACTTACACTTTAAAGAAAACCTATAAGCATCTATTATAGCAAGCAGACATGTCACTAAATTCTCAGACCGTGATGAAAGTGACCAGCCTAGGCAGGTGCTTACGTAGTGCTTACGTAGTGACTAGTCTGCTTACTTGTTTACTTATAAGTAATTTAGCTGCTTCATTTGTTTTTCTCTTATAACTTCCAAAATATAGTGTTATATAAAAAATTGCAAATATGTCATTGCGACGAGCTCATTTTTCTTTATGAGTCAATCTAAGTTTCGTTAAAAACGGATTAGGTTCGATTATAATATATTTTTTTATTATTAGACGATCTGTTAGAGCAATAAACACTCGTCGACATATCTAATCCTTCACATAATCATCTTACTTGATACTAACTTATTCAACAATATATTAAAGAAAAATTCTATATTTCACACGTTATAACTATTAGATTAAGTTTTGAGGTATTACATTAATAATGTTAGCAGATGGGATATCACTCAAAATGTTAAAATATTATGAGTAAATGTATGTTGGACCAAAAGAACCGATGAGCCTGATCAGAAAAACCTCTAAGTCCCACAGACATTACAACTGCTGAAGAAGATCTCAACAGCTGAAGACATCAGTTGGTTACAAGGTCTGAAGACAAAGTCTGAAAGTAAAGTACTGAAGACAAAGTCTGAAAGCAAAGACTAAAGACAAAGTCTGAAGCTATCAGCTAAAGACAAAGTCTGAAAGTAAAAATCTGAAGAACAAAGACTGAAGACAAAGACTGAAGACCAAAGTGATCAGTAGTTGTCACAACAGCTGAAGTTATTAACTTCAGTAGTTGTGATGATTTCCTTTCAGTACTTGTAATTTACTTTTCAGTAGTTATAGTTTCAGTAGTTGTAGTTCAGTAGTTTTATGTTTTTGTACTTAGCATTCTCTGAGATGTAATCAGTAGTTGAGAACATTCTCAGTAGTTTGCATAGTTTCAGTAGTTTGAATAATTCTGTAAGATGTCACTATCAAGTGACATCAACAGACGTCACATGTCCTATATAAGAAATGTTGACCTAGTTGTAACGTGTGACATTGAGCCACCACGAAAGCATATGAATGAAATATTTCTTTTGCAGAATTCTCTCTTTCTATAACCGTTTACTGTTACATTGAATATCAATTGTGTTCTTGTGAATTGTTTAATTCATTATTCGAATTCCGCTGCAATACTCTCTAACTAATCAAACTTAGATCACTGATCCTAACAAATGGTTTCAGAGCGGGTTAATCATTGATCGATCTAACAATTGATCATTGAAACTGCTATTTCGATATCTAAGTTTGATTGAATTAGCATATTTGCAAGAATTGGTTATAGATCATTGAATTTCTGCTGCTTTCGGTTATTTGCTTTGAGTTTTCTCTTGGTTCATATTGGTTTGTTGTGTTTTGTTTTAAATCAGTTAAAACTTAATTGAATGTGATTGAATCTGAGAATGACTACTCCTTCTAATGACCCTCACAATACCGGTTCCTCAACCAAGCCTCTGATGTTGGTTAGGACTGAATATAACATATGGCAATGAAGAACGCTTCATCACCTGTCTGTTAACAGTTCAGGTTGTTGGACATCTGTGGTACATGGTCCACACAAGCCTATGGTGAACAATCCGGAAACCAACCAAATGGTTCCGAAGAAGAAGGAACAATACTCAGATGAGGATCGAAACTGTTTGAGATTGATGCTAAAGCGCATGGTATTCTGGCCATGGCTCTGCCTAATGAAATCTATTCTGAGCTTATGCATCATGAAACTGCTCATGACCTCTGGAATGCATTGAAGGAATAATTTGGTGGAACAAATGAGGTCTTAGCAAACAACAGAGAAATCCTTGCCCAATAATATGAGACATTCTCTCATAGGAAGGGTGAGTCACTGACTCAACAGTTTGAGCATTTTTTCCTGTTTGATCTCTGAGCTAAAAATGGTCAAACATGAATACACTAATAGTCAGATGAACAACAGATTCCTCAGATCATTGCCTGAGAGAGAGGACATATACCATTGTCCTACGCTCCAGTGCAAATCTGGATAACCTATCTCTCACCCAACTCCATGGGAAGCTGCTTACATTGAAAGAGAGATAGAGCAGAAAAGGAAACTGGCATCATCAGTGTAACATCTTGTAATTTTGGGTTAATTTAAGGTCAGCCTTGTTAAATTCTTGCATGGGCTAATTGTGTTATTTATGAAACTTATGGGTTGCTTATGATTATTATCTTAATTGCTCTTTTAATTTATAAGAGTAATAATAATTATGTTAATAATAATAATAATAATAAGAACATTAAAGGTGAAATGAAAATTTCTAAACTTGAAAATGTTTAAAGCATTAAACATAGTTCAAGGGACCTTTTTGTCAATTTAGAAACATTGAAAAGAAAGTTTGGGCTCGAAATAACAAACTGGAAACCGCAAGGACTAATGGTGTAAATTAACCAAACCCAAACCCCTCCTTTCCCTCTTTCCCCGTATTTCCGGCCGCCGGCCGGCAAGGTCCGGCGCGGCGCCAGTGATCTCCAAATCCACCTGGAACCCCTGAATTTTGGTACCAAAATCATTCCAATCGGTTCGTTTCAACGTTTCGAACTTATGCTCGCCAATTAATCATCTTCAAACACCGGTTACAACCTCAAACAATTTCTATAACCGAAACTTTCAATGACACAACCGTTCGTCCCTTAAATCGTAATAATAATGTAATTAAACACACCTAATCAATCATCTAAGCAATCTTAATCGTTTACATCTCTCAATTTCACCTGAATCAAACACAAACTTAGAACTCGTTAGCACTCTTTAGCACTTTCACTCGCAATGATCAATCACACCGAGATCACACCAGCGCATAGAGGGCTTTGCATCCTGATCGCTATACGAAGCTTCACATACGTTTAATTTGGTTTTCTTAGTCGTTTGCTCGCATATTGAAACCAGGCTCGGTCGCAACTCGTCTGCAAGTGTTCTTATCTACATAAGCATCGAATCGGGTAATTAATTGCGTCCGTAGACTCGAAATCACATGGGGAATCAAAGCCCCATGTTCATTCACGAAAACATTATCGTTTTGATCTTTGATTTTGGGTTTGACCAATCTAGGGTTCTTATGAAATTGGGGCTATTCTGAAACGGGTGTTCTTAAGATTTGAGAACCAAGTAAAACCGCGGCTAAGGCCTTGGTTCACTGGTTCCCCACTCACATTCTGAATTAGAGGTCCGGGTTCGAACCCGGCGACCTCCAATTTAAATTTTTTTGGCTTTTCAGCCTTTAAAAAATACATAAAGTTTTCTGAAAATTATAAAAAAGAGTTTTGTAAACTTTGGTTATTTTTAAGCTGTCCTATTATTTTCTACAAATTTATCACCTTAAACACCTTAACAATTTACTTATAAAATAAAATTTAACAAAGTTTATTTTTATAACAATAGACTTTATATAATATTGGTAAATCATTTAATTATTATTTAGATACTATACAATTATGGATTAATTATGATAATTATAGAATTTATATATTTTATAATTAACCTTCACAAATTGTTATAAAGGATTTAATTTCCTTAAAATTTGATACATGACTTTTCTTTTGGGCTAAAGCATATATATGATCTCACTAACCAACGCCATTTAATTATTAAAACCCTCAAATACCATTTGAAACCCTAGTCTCGTTTACCCATTAAGTATATTATTAAATTGTAACCTTGTAAAATATTTGTTTTAGTGCATTGTGAAAGACTACGTTGAAACGTTGCTATATTTTCATATTAATCATCAAATATATATTATTTGATCATGTGAGTATTTCCATACCTCTTTTGCTTATTTTCACACTTTGGGGTGAAACATGTAACTTATTATCATTGCACTTGTAAACTTATTTGAGACTTGTAATCTTATGGCAATTCATCATGAAAAGTTGTGGTTAGTTGAACTTTTGTGGTTACCATGTTATGGCGTTATATGTACAATCATTAACTATTGCTAGCCCAGCGAAGTCATAGATCTATGGGCAAGACAACCCTGCCTTGGTTAATCCAAGTACACTTAGCTGATCGTATAAACTTGTAAACGTTTGAGACTTGTAAAACTTTGTCGAGGTTTGATTGTTGCATTGATCATAACATCCCTAATCACTTTATTCACTAATTTATGACTTGAATTGCCATCTTTTATATAATCTATGTATTTAAAACTATGGAATGCTCACCAACATTATTGTTAACCCTTTATTTTTTAACATGTTTCAGGAAATGCCCAAGTTTGATTATCTACACATTGAAGCTTGCACATCTAGGAATGGACCTAGATTAATAAATAAAATAGAATGAATTGTTACATTTTACGTTATGTTTTTATATCCTTTGAGACTTATATTTGTAATGTGACAAATGAACTTATGTGTGAAATATATTTGGATTATTAATAGCGTTATGTGGCTATGAACGATCTTAACTCTCATCCTCGACGTTTCCGCCGTCAAGGTTGGGGTGTGACAGATTGGTATCAGATCCCATAACTATAGGGATCTAGGTTATTAGAAATGGTGACCTAAGCTATAGTATGCATGAACCTTATAGAATTATATTTATTCTTGTAAATTATATACTTCTCATGCTACATAATGCTATGTCTCTTATGTGCAATTTGATGTCTTAGCATAGGATTGCCTAAACATTGTTATTTGTCTCCCTAAACTTAACTTTGACTCTTTGACTCTCCCCGAACATGAACTCTCTTAATCTTATTCTCGTCGACACGTGGAATCTTATGCTTATGTTATGACTTGGATCTTTAGACGTTATGTCTAATCTATATAAATCTCATCAAGGTTTTGATTCTATGAACCTAAGAAATTTTGTGTGACACATGGACACCTGTATCCTGGTTTTCCTGGCAAAAGGCCCTCGGGCTAAAGCAAGCATATCGCATAAATCCTACGGGACTAGTTATGCTTACCTGGGGATTTCTGGGATGAGTGATAAACTATGGTCAACATACACAAGTTTCCAAGGTAAATGGGTCAATTCACCTTGACGTGTCAACGTTTTCAAATGGTAATGCGTTACCAAATGGAAACATCCCGTGTACCTTAAAACCCTTAGCTTATCTTTGTTAAACTACTATCCTCTGTTATCCCCGCTCCTGTAACTAACTCATTTTTGTATATCCAGCATGTCTCGTCACCATGGAAAGCGTGGAAGTTCCGACTGTAAGCTGGCTGCCATGATTGCGCGACAAATGGCTGCGTTCTCCCGACTATGGTGGCTGAACTCAATAGCACACTAATGGCTAATAGCAACAACAACAACATCATGGGAACAATAGTGGTGCTAATGGAGACAATAGCAACAATCAAAATGAGAACAATCAACAAGGGAACAACCGTACTTGCACCTTCAAACACTTTAACTCGTGCAAACCCACTAGCTTTAGTGGAAAAGAAGGAGCCACTGGACTTCTCGAGTGGTTTGAAAGTATGGAGAATACGTTCATTGTTAGCGAGTGTCCCAACGAGTTCAAGGTTCGCTATGCCACAAGTGTTCTTCAACAACGAGCACTCACATGGTGGAATAGTGAGAAGAGAAACTGTGGAACTGAGATTGTTTTGGCCTTGTCCTGGGAGGAGTTCAAGGAGGTTATGATTCAAAAGTTTTGTCCAATGAGCGAGTTACAAAAGCTAGAGGAGGAATTCTGGAATCTCAAACAAGATGGTGGGAATCATTTGGCTTATTCCACCCGACATCATGAGTTGAGTATGCTTCTACCTCACATGGTGGACACCGTGCCCCGTAACATTGAAAATTTATCAAGGGGGTGCCACCTCAAATTCAAGATGTTGTGGTGGGTAGTAGGCCCACAACCTTGGAGGAGGCGATTACTATTACTGCACAGCTCACCGAGAATCATATAAGAGTGGCACGATGTCGGCAAAGGGTTCCAAGGCTATTGTGAAGGTGACACCTGAGGCAAAAAAGGAGGTAAAGGCCGAGTCATCTTCTCAAAACAAGAAGCGTAAGTTCACCCCGACACGCAACTACGCTGTGACTGCCCCTAATGCTCCTCAAAAACAAATGGTGGTTGCGAATCAAGCTCCCATGGCTAAAGTTTATGCTGGTCCACATCCTATGTGTAACACGTGCAAGTACCATCATTCAAGCAACATTCCATGCCGAGTCTGCTCGCTGTGTGGAAAGTATGGTCATTTGGTGGCTACCTGTCTTCGTGCACCAAATAACACTGCCATGCTTACCAACCGAACCTGCTACAATTGTGGCAAGGCTGGCCATATTCGCCCTCAATGTCCTCGCAATGCGGGAACTGTGCAACCGGCTCGTGGAAGGGCTTTTAACATCAACGCCAACCAAGCGCAAGCCAACAACTACGTGGTGAATGGTACGCCGTTAAATTTCTTCTAGTCCTTTTCTTGTCTTGCAAAATTTCCTATCTATGTTCATCATACCAATAATATATTATTACTAAACAGGTATGTATCTTGTAAATAATCGTTATGCATCTGTATTATTTGATTCGGGTGCCGATAGAAGTTTCGTGTCCCTGGAATTCGAACCTTTACTTTCTAAACCGCGCGTCAACCTAGAAAGATCTTTCACGGTCGAGGTCGCCGATGGAAAATCTATTGTCGTTGATGTCGAAATACGTGACTGCACCTTGAGCCTTAACGAACACGAGTCTTCGTCAACTTATTCCCATGCATCTGGGAAGCTTGATGTTATCATTGGCATGGATTGGTTAGCCAAACACCGTGCGGAAATTCTATGTTTCGAGAAGTGTATCCGAATTTCGTTACCGACTGGAGATACTTTGAAGGTCTTTGGGGAGAAATCATCCCAAAGACTCAAACTCATGTCTTGTATCAAGGCTCGCAAGTGCTTAAGTAAAACTACATGGCTTTCATGGCATATGTAGTTAATACGAAAGCCAAGGGTAAGGAGTTGAAAGACATTCCTGTTGTGCGAGACTTTCCCGAGGTTTTTCCCGAGGATCTTAAAGGGTTACCTCACGAGTTCTTCGTCAACCTTATTCCCATGCATCTGGGAAGCTTTGATGTTATCATTGGCATGGATTGGTTAGCCAAACACTGTGCGGAAATTCTATGTTTCGAGAAGTGTATCCGAATTCCGTTACCGACTGGAGATACTTGAAGGTCTTTGGGGAGAAATCATCCCAAGACTCAAACTCATGTCTTGTATCAAGGCTCGCAAGTGCTTAAGTAAAAAATACATGGCTTTCATGGCATATGTAGTTAATACGAAAGCCAAGGGTAAGGAGTTGAAAGACATTCCTGTTGTTCGAGACTTTCCCGAGTTTCTCCCGAGGATCTTAAAGGGTTACCTCCCGTGAGAGAAGTTGAGTTCAAGATTGACTTAATCCCTGGCGCAAACCCTGTGGCTAAATCACCTTACCGCCTTGCACCGTCTGAAATGCAAGATTAGCTAGTCAATTGCAAGAGTTGACCGATAAGGGTTTCATTCGCCCTAGCTCATCAGTGGGGTGCACCTGTACTGTTTGTGAAGAAGAAGGATGATTCATTTCGTATGTGCATTGACTACCAGGAACTCAACAAGCTTACTATCAAAAACCGATACCCTCTTCCTCGAATCGATGATCTCTTCGACCAACTTCAAGGGGCAACTCAATTCTCAAAGATCGATCTACGCTCTGGGTATCATCAACTATGTGTTCACAATGATGACATTCCAAAGACCGCTTTTCGTACTCGATATGGGCACTACGAGTTCATGGTTATGCCTTTTGGTTTGACCAATGCACCTGCCGTGTTCATGGATCTCATGAATCGAGTATGTAAACCGTATTTGGATAAATTCGTAATCGTGTTCATTGATGACATTCTTATCTATTCCAAGACGAAAGTCGATCACGAGACACACTTGCGACAAGTTCTTGAACTTTTGAAGAAGGAGCAATTGTACGCTAAGCTTTCCAAGTGTGAATTTTGGTTGGAAGAAGTTCAATTCTTAGGACATGTGGTGAATAGCCAAGGTATTCACGTTGATCCTGCTAAGATTGAAGCGTGAAGAATTGGTGCATTCCCACAACCCCAATCGAGTTTCGTTCTTTTCTGGGTTTAGCGGGATATTACCGTAGGTTCATAGCGAATTTCTCAAAAATTTCTAAACCTTTAACGGCGCTAACCCAAAAGAATCGACTCTTTGAATGGGGACCCGAGCAAGAAGAGGCTTTCGAGACATTAAAACGCAAGTTGTGCAACGCTCCTATTCTCACACTTCCCGATGGAAATGATGATTTCACTGTATACTGCGATGCTTCTAATCAAGGTCTTGGTTGTGTGCTCATGCAACGAGGCAGAGTTATAGCATACGCATCGAGGCAATTGAAGGTTCATGAAGTGAACTACACAACTCACGATCTCGAACTTGGTGTTGTGGTTTTCGCATTGAAGATTTGGCGACACTATTTATATGGGACGCAATGCATAGTCTACACTGATCATAAGAGTCTCCAACACGTGTTTAACCAAAAGGATCTCAACATGAGACAAAGATGATGGATCGAGTTAATTAGCGACTACGACAGCGATATTCGCTACCATCCTGGAAAGGCGAATGTTGTAGCCGACGCGCTAAGTCGCAAGGTTCACAATAAGACTGTCTCGCTTCAAGAAATTCGAGATCGAAGGCAATAGTTTGATACGCTAGGAGAATTTGATACCGAGATTCATGTGGATGTCAACGAGGCTACTATCATGCTCCAAAACATAAGGATCGATAGTGACCTCGAGTTGTGCATTCGCGAGGCTCAACAGTGGCACTTACTGACGAAGGGAAGGATGAAGATTTGATGCCTAATGTTCGGTCACAACTGGAAACAAAACCGAATGGCATGTGGTATTTCTTGAATCGACTTTGGATCCCGAATCGAGACAACCTTCGACACTGCATTATGAACGAAGCTCATCAAACCCGATATTCCATTCATCCTGGCTCCGATAAGATGTACATGGACTTGCGTGGTCAATATTGGTGGCCTGGAATGAAGAAAGATATCGCGTCTTATGTTTCTAAGTGTCTCACGTGTGCAAGGGTCAAAGCCGAGCATCAACGACCAGTGGTTTACTTGAGCAACCTGAAATTCCTATGTGAAATGGGAACATATATCCATGGATTTCATACCAAGTTACCTCGTACACCTCGTGGTCATGATAGTATTTGGGTCATCGTTGACCGTTTGACCAAGACAGCACATTTCATACCCATACGAGATACGTACAAGGTTTCAAGGCTAGCTCGAATCTATGTTGATGAAATTGTGAGTCGTCATGGCGTGCCCTTACACATCATTTCCGATCGAGATGCTCGTTTCACTTCGCACTTCTAGTCTTCGATGCAAGAACTCTTGGGAACTCAATTGGATTTAAGTACGGCTTACCATCCTCAAACCGATGGTCAACCGAACGAACAATCCAAACCCTCGAGGATCTGCTACGTCTTTGTGTCCTTGATTTTGGTGGTGATTGGGATACGCATTTACCGCTCGCGGAATTTTCGTATAACAATAGTTATCACTCAAGTATCAAAATGGCACCATTCGAGGCGTTGTATGGTCGTAAATGTCGTTCTCCAATCTGTTGGACTGACATTGGGGAAAATTTTATCACTGGTCCGGAACTTATTCAGGAAACGACTGACAAAGTTTCCAAGATTCGAAATAACCTTGAGGTGGCTAGAAGTCGCCAAAAGAGTTATGCCGACAAAAGACGCAAACCATTGGAGTTTCAAGTCGACGACATGGTTCTTCTTAAAGTCTCTCCATGGAAGGGTGTTGTACGTTTTGGAAGAAGGGTAAGTTAGCCCCACGCTTTGTAGGACCTTTCAAGATTTTGAAAAGAATTGGGAAAGTGGCTTACAAACTGGAGTTACCTTCTGAACTTAGCGGAGTTCATCCTGTCTTCATGTCTCAAACCTGAGGAAGTGCTTGGCTGATGAAAATTTGCATGTTCCACTAGAGGAAATTCAAGTTGATGAGTCATTGCACTTTGTTGAGAAACCTGTTGAGATTATGGATCGCACCCTGAAGAAGACCCGAACAACTACCACACCTATCGTTAAAGTTCGTTGGGAAAACAAACGTGGAGCTGAGTTCACTTGGGAGCGTGAGGATCATATGAAGGAGAGATACCCGCATTTGTTCTCTTAGCTTATTCTTAATTTCGGGACGAAATTCTTTTAAGTTAGGGAGACTGTAACATCTTGTAATTTTGGGTTAATTAAGGTCAGCCTTGTTAAATTCTTGCATGGGCTAATTGTGTATTTATGAAACTTATGGGTTGCTTATGATTATTATCTTAATTGCTCTTTTAAATTTATAAGAGTAATAATAATTATATTAATAATAATAATATAATAATAATAATAATAATAAGAACATAAAGGTGAAATGAAAATTTCTAAAGTTGAAAATGTGTTTAAAGCATTAAACTTAGTTCAGGGACCTTTTTGTCAATTTAGAAACATTGAAAAGAAAGTTTGGGCTCGAAATAAAAAACTGGAAACCGCAAGGACTAATGGTGTAAATTAACCAAACCCAAACCCTCCTTTCCCTCTTTCCCCGTATTTCCGGCGCCGGCGGCAAGGTCCGGCGCGGCGCCGGTGATCTCCAAATCCACCCGAAACCTGAATTTGGTACCAAAATCATTCCAATCGGTTCGTTTCAACGTTTCGAACTTATGCTCGCCAATTAATCATCTTCAAACACCGGTTACAACCTCAAACATTTCTGTAACCGAAACTTTCAATGACACAACCGTTCGTCCTTAAATCGTAATAATGTAATTAAACACACCCTAATCAATCATCTGAGCAATCTTAATCGTTTACATCTCTCAATTTCACCTGAATCAAACACAAACTTAGAACTCGTTAGCACTTTCATTCCAATTGTCATCCACCGTTGATCACATTCCGAGCCTCCTACCATCAATTGATAGAGGGCTTTGCATCCTGATCGCTATACGAAGCTTCACATAAGTTAATTTGGTTTTCTTAGTCGTGCTCGCATATTGAAACCAGCTCGGTCGCACTCGTCTGCAAGTGTTCTTATCTACATAAGCATCGAATCGGGTAATTAATTGCGTCCGTAGACTCGAAATCACATGGGGAATCAAAGCCCCATGTTCATTCACGAAAACATTATCGTTTTGATCTTCGATTTTGGGTTTGACCAATCTAGGGTTCTTATGAAATTGGGGCTATTCTGAAACGGGTGTTCTTAAGATTTGAGAACAAGTAAAACCGCGGCTAAGGCCTTGGTTCACTGGTTCCCCACTCACATTCTGAATTAGAGGTCCCGGGTTCGAACCCGGCGACCTCCAATTTAAATTTTTTTGGCTTTTCAGCCTTTAAAAAAATACATAAAGTTTTCTGAAAATTATAAAAAAGAGTTTTGTAAACTTTGGTTATTTTTAAAGCTGTCCTATATTTTCTACAAATTTATCACCTTAAACACTTAACAATTTACTTATAAAATAAAATTTAACAAAGTTTATTTTTATAACAATAGACTTTATATAATATTGGTAAATCATTTAATTATTATTTAGATACTATACAATATGGATTAATTATGATAATTATAGAAATTATATATTTTATAATTAACCTTCACAAATTGTTATAAAGGATTAATTTCCTTAAAATTTGATACATGACTTTTCTTTGGGCTAAAGCATATATGATCTCACTAACAACGTCATTTAATTATTAAAACCCTCAAATACACCATTTGAAACCCTAGTCGTTTACCCATTAAGTATATTATTAAATTGTAACCTTGTAAATATATTTGTTTTAGGTGCATTGTGAAAGACTACGTTGAAACGTTGCTTATATTTATTCATATTAATCATCAAATATATATTATTTGATCATGTGAGTATTTCCATACCCCTTTTTGCTTATTTTCACACTTGGGGTGAAACATGTTAACTTATTATCATTGCACTTGTAAACTTATTGAGACTTGTAATCTTTATGGCAATTCATCATGAAAAGTTGTGGTTAGTTGAACTTTTGTGGTTACCATGTTATGGCGTTATATGTACAATCATTAACTATATCTAGCCCAGCGAAGTCATAGATCTATGGGCAAGACAACCTGCCTTGGTTAATCCAAGTACACTTAGCTGATCGTATATAAACTTGTAAACGTTTGAGACTTGTAAACTTTGTCGAGGTTTGATTGTTGCATTGATCATAACATCCCTAATCACTTTATTCACTGATTTATGACTTGAATTGCCATCTTTTATATAATCTATGTATTTAAAACTATGGAATGCTCACCAACATTATTGTTGACCTTTATTTTTTAACATGTTTCAGGAAATGCCCAAGTTTGATTATCTACACATTGAAGCTTGCACATCTAGGAATGGACCTAGATTAATAAATAAAATAGAATGAATTGTTACATTTTACGTTATGTTTTTATATCCTTTGAGACTTATATTTGTAATGTGACAAATGAAACTTATGTGTGAATATATTTGGATTATTAATAGCGTTATGTGGCTATGAACGATCTTAACTCTCACTCCTCAACGTTTCCGCCGTCAAGGTTGGGGTGTGACAATCAGGAAAGCTCACTAATGACTTTGTACCAGGGAACACTGCCGTGTTAGTCATGAGTCAGAATATGCTGCATCAGAAAGCAATTATGATGAGCATATAGATTCTCTTCAAACAGTTCAGATCATGCATTTGTTAGTGTTGACAGTCAGTCAGGCTGTAATAGTGACAATTGTGTTTCATTATGGATGATTTAAAGGGTATTGCTGATGATGACTTAGAAGAGATGGATATTCTAAGCCAAATAGCCTTGATTAATATCAGATCTCAAAAGTTCTACAAGAGAACTGGTAGGAAATTTCCAGGACTCTCTGGCAAAACCAAAGTTGGTTTTGACAAGAGTAAGTTGAGGTGTCACAAATGCCACAAGCTTAGACACTTTGCAAGAGAGTGTAGATCAACTGGATCTAACTCCTCTGCACCTTTGTGACTTTTCCAAGCAATAGTCCACAAAACAGAGGGCAACATCCTGCTAATTCTGGTCATCATTCACAACCTATATCTCCTACATATTTTGTCCCTCATGGTCCAATGTCATATCCATATCCCTGCTATTATATGCCTCAGCCAAATCAAGTTCAAGTTCCTATTGCACAACAACCTCAAGCCTTACCTGAGCCTCTACCATCTTAATCATCTAAATCACAACCTTATCACAGCTTCTTCACCCATAGTGTTGTTGACTGGAGCAGTTTACTAGATGATCTCTCTGGTAATGAGCAATTATTTGCTGGTGATCGTCAACATGGTGGTGAACATCCTTTTGGGAATCTAGCTCTCATGGCCCTGGAGTCTACTGAGAGTTCATGCTCCAATGCATCTTTATCACTGATAACCCAGGTATCCTCTGAGGCTAAGGCCAATCTATGTTCTGAATCTTGTATAGCTATATTTATCTCTATTAGAGAGGCAAATGTAGCTTTAATTAATCAAAATCTTAAGCTTGAGCAAACTATTTCCAAAAGAAAAGCTGAATATGAGTTTGTCCTTAAAGATAAAGATGATGAGATTTATAAGCTTAAATGCCAATTAAATGATGAAAAGGCTAAGCTAGAGGTCATTCTTGAGAACCACAGAGAACTCAAAGAAAAACTTGCAGTTACCCAAGTTGAGTGTGACCGCTGGGTATCATCCTGCAAGGGATTTGAAATGCTGCTCAGCAAGCAATCTGCTTCGAATGTGAAGTTTGGAATAGGTTACAACCACATTGCACCACCTACAGATTTTACTCCAAAATCAATAGTAAAACCTGAAGGTGAAAGTAATTTCCAAACCACATCATCATGTGCATCATCCTCAAGTGATCACCCAAAATCATAAGATGAAATTAGTGTTGATACCTCAGCAAATCAATTGCCTGATGGGTCAACTACTGATAAGCACATGAAGCTGAGTACTTTAGTTGTTGTCCCTCAAAGTATCTCAAGCACCGAAGGGAAAGACACAACATCTGAAAAGCATTTCAAATCAGCTGAAATAAAAGGATTAACAACTGCTGATAGTGAACAGCTGAAGAACAAGTCTTCAGTTGTTACAAATCCTTCAATACTTAACATAAGTACTGAAAGGAGGAAAATACTGAAGAGCACACCTTCAGTAGTTTCCACATCAGCAGTTGATCAATTCAAGATGAAGAATAAGCCATGTGAAATATGTGGTAAATTCAATCATCTTTCTGATGAATTTTGGTACAGAAAGGGTTCCAAACTCAACAGAGATAAGTCATTAAAATCCAAATGGATGAAATGAAAAATGAGTTTGAGACCAAGTTTGTACCACAGTCATCCCAATGTGATAAACCCAAGCCTTCATCCAAATCCAAAAAGAAGGATAGGGTTTATCATAAAACAGCTGATAGTGCTCCTCATGATAAACATCAGACTAAGTCTGTGAATTTCAAGGAGGAAATGGTGGGCCACAGGAACTCATCATACACAAGTACTGATATGTCACAACAGCTGAAAGCTTTGGCTACAAATCAAACACAACTTGTTTGATGGTTCAGCATTTGTTAGGAGAGTTAACCAACTAGATGCACCTGTGATCAAACCACTGGAAGGCATTCCAAGCCCAAATCCAAGGAATCCATTTCAGCACCATCTCCTTCTTCATCAGCTATTAATCATAAGAAACAAGTTATGGTTAAATCTGTTGATGAAAACAGACCCAAAACCAAAAAGGTTTGGGTCTCAAAACCTAACTAGTTCTTTATGATAAATGCAGGGTTCTTCGGCATGCCAAAGGAGCATCTGGTATGTAGACAGTGGAGGATCTATGCATATGACTGGGAGCAGTTCTCTTCTTAATGACTACTCTCAAGGAAAGAAGGGATTTGTTTCATTTGGAAATGATGCCAAGGGTTACATCATCGGGAAAGGATATGTGTCTAATGGAGATATCAGAATTTGATGATGTTAACCATGTGGAGAATCTCAAGTATAATCTACTGAGTGGCAGTCAGATGTGTGATAAAGGGCATGTTGCACTTTTTACAAGCCAGAACTGCAGGATTCTGTCTTCCCAAGTTCTGAGGCTGATTGACAAGGTATTGGATGATCATACTCTCCTGAAGGCCAACATGATTAGAAGAGTATATGCCTTGGATTTGTCAAAGAAGAGATGATTTGAAGGGTCATCCTTGTCTATTCTCCAAAGCCTCTCCTCAGGAATCTAAACTGTGGCATAGAAGGCTGGGTCATGTTAATCTCAAAAACATGAATCAGCTGATCCACAATAGTTTAGTGAGAGGTCTACCAATAAAGGAGTTCCACTGTGATGAAACCTGCACTGCTTGTTTAAAAGGAAAACAGCACAAAGTCTTATTCCCTCCTATTGAAAAACCTAAGTCCACTGCCTACTTGCAGTTACTGCACATGGATCTATTTGGTCCTGTGAGAGTGATGAGCATGGCAAAGAAGAAATACTGTCTGGTAATTATGGATGATTACTCCATATTTGTATAGACTTTCTTCTTGCATTCAAAGGTTGAGGTTGCTCAGACGATTATAAACTTTGTGTTGTATGTTGAGAAGCAGTGTTCCCTATCAGTCAAGTGTATAAGGAGTGATAATGGAACTGAATTCAAAAATCATACACTTGATGATTTTTATCTATCAAAAGGAATCAAGAGGCAGTTTAGCATCCCAAGGACCCAGAACAAAATGGAGTAGGGGAGAAAGAACAAGACCCTAATTGAAGCTACAAGGTCTATGTTGGCTGACTCTGGTTTGCCATTGACCTTTTGGGCTGAAGCTGTTAACACAGCTTGCTATGTGCAGAATAGAGTGTTAGTAAGAGAGTTGATGAAGACTCCATATGAAGTTCTACATCATTGGCTCCTCTAATTTCATTCTTCAAAGCCTTGGGTGTCCTTGTTTCATTCTCAACACAAAGGATCAACTCCACAAATTTGATCCTAAGGTGGATGCAGGGTATTTTGTAGGTTATTCATCCACATGCAAGGCTTACAGAGTCTTCAACTGCAGAACAAAGATAGTTGAAGAAACCTTGCATGTGAAATTCAATGAATCTCCTAAGGATAAAATTCCACAAAACCCTGTGGAGTTGTTTGAGCTGGACATACTGCAATATGTTCCTTATCAACCTCCAGCTGTTGCAGATCATGTGGATAAATCATCTTCTGCAGCAAGTCTTCCACCATGGTACTGAAGATGATGATGATAATCATACTCACCTTTTCAAGTTTAGTGACCAACTGCCCGAGTCTGCTAAACTTGATGTTCCTGTAGCTTCTGTAGCTCCATCCACAACAAATGCTGATGAGATTTCTGACTCCTCTACATCATTTGACTTGCCATCTAATACTTGGTTTCAAGAATCTGGATCACATCTGCTGCTACTGAACCGGCTACAAACACTTGCACTAATCTTATAGTATACCAAGAGCTGAAGAATCACTCCATGTCTCAAATCATTGGTGATATCAATGCTGGTGTCTCAACCAGAAGTCAATTGTCTAACTTCTGCTTCTATGCTCTCTTCATCAGTCAGCTAGAGCCAAAGAACTATCATGTTGGTTTGAGAGACAATGGCTGGGTTGAAGCCATGCAGCTTGAGCTACTTCAGTTCAAAAAGTAGCAAGTGTCGGAACTGGTTCCTCTACCCCCAGGTAAGTGTGCAATAGGCACTAAATAGGTGTTTAGGAATAAAACTGATGAAAATAGGCTTATTGTCAAGAACAAGGCTAGACTGATTGTACAAGGGTTTTCACAAGAAGAAGGTATTTATTATGATGAAATCTTTGCCCCTGTAGCCAGACTAGAGGCAATTAGATTGTTCTTAGCCTATGCTGCATTCCACAATCTTAAAGTTCTTCAAATGGATGTCAAAAGTGCATTTTTATATGGTAAAATAAAAGAAGAGGTTTATGTGTGTCAACCACCAAGTTTTGAAGACAATAAACATCCTGATTGGGTGTATAAACTTGATAAGGCTCTTTATGGGTTGAAGCAAGCTCCTAGAGCCTGGTATGAAACACATTCAAATTTTCTTCTTAAAAATAATTTCACTAGAGGCTCCATAGATAAAACTTTGTTTATTAAGAAAGTGGATCAGCATAAGCTACTTGTTCAAATTTATGTTGATGATATTATTTTTGCATCCTCTGATCCCTAGTTGTGTGATGATTTTACAAGTTTAATGAAACAAAAGTTTGAAATGAGTGCAATAGAGAATTACAGTTCTTTCTAGGCTTGCAAATCAAACAAAAGGCTGATGGAACCTTTATTCATCAATCAAAATATACAAAAGAACTTTTGAATAAGTTTGATTTACAAAATTGTAAGCCCTGTTCTACTCCCATGTGCAATACCACATAATTGGATGCAGATCAAAAAGGTAAAGCTGTTGATGAACACTTTACAGATGTATGATTGGGTCCTTGATGTACTTAACAACTTCTAGACCAGATATCATGTTTGCAACTTGTGTTGTGCTAGATTTCAGCTGCTCCTAAAGAGTCTCATTTGATTGCAGTCAAGAGGATCTTTAGATATCTGCAAGGTATACAATCTCTAGGTCTTTGGTATCCCACTGGATACTCATGCAAATTAGTTGCTTTTTCTGATAGTGACTATGCAGGGTGTAAGTTAACCAGAAAGTCAACTTTTGGTGGATGTCAATTCCTAGGCAACTATTTGATTTCTTGGCAGAGTAAGAAACACATCTATTGCTACATCCACTACTGAAGCAGAGTACATTGATGCTGCAAGTTGTACATCTCAGGTACTCTGGCTTCAAACCAATTATGGATTATGGCATTACAGAGACTAAGACTCCATATTAATGGATAGTGCTTCAGCTCTGTGTATTGTCAAGAATCCAGTCCAGCACTCTAGGACCGAACATATAGAGATCGGACACCATTTTTTTAGGGATTGTTTTGAAAAAGGTCTGATTGATCCAACGTTTGTGCCTAGTGCTGATGAGCTTGCAGATATAATTTACTAAGCCTTTGGATAGTTTAACTATCTAAAACCTTGTGTTAAGGCTTGGTATGCTGCAGCTAGAATAAGTGATAACTACTGATGATCTCAGTAAACAAGTACTGATGATCATTAGTAACCATGTCAAATATGTACTGATTCTGTTAAAAGAAACTGATGTAGTTACAACTACTAATGTAGTTATAACTACTGATGTCAGTAAAAACATAAGTACTGATGTCCTATGAAACAACTGAAAACAGCTAAAAAAGTCTCATGAGTAAGTGTTGAGGACAGTATGAAACAGCTGAAAAGCTAAGAATTGACGAAAACTACTGATGAGAATTTTCTCTTCAGTTGTTTCCACAAACTGTTGTTTCACCCTAAACAGCTAATGACAAGACCATGTCTTCAGTAGTTTCACAACTACTGATGACTAATACCAAGTCCTCAGTTGTTTACAACAGCTGAAGACAAAACCATTTTTCAGTAGTTTCACAACTACTGATGACTAAAACCAAGTCTTCAGTTGTTTTCAACGTCTGATAGTTAAACCCAGTCTTCAGTTGTTTTCATAACAACTGATGCCAACACCAACACTTTCAGTCGTTTTCTTTCAGCCTTTTCTTAACCTATAAACCTGCACTTATAGCCAATGTTTCATTAGCCATTTTTCAAACCTTTTCTCTCTCAAAAATGGCGACCATGAAACTCAAACCCCGACACAACTGTGTTGCCTACCTTTCGAAATCGGCTTTCTGGAACAAGTTTGACAATGCCATCGATCTTATGGTGGATTCCCAATAACGAACAGCCTTTCTTCTGAATCCCACCATATACCCTGATTCCTTAACCCGTTCTGGACCAACGTCTCTGTAATAACTGGTGAGAATGATAGCCAACTCACTCTCCAGTCGTTGGTAACCAGAAACAGGTGCTCATCACCCCCGACATCATTCGCAAAACCTAAATTTGCATGATGGCACCTATGTTAAAGAATACCGAAAGGCACCACTGATATGTCTTTCATCAATAACGGGTATTAAGGCAACTTAAGTGCTACAACCATACTTAAAAAGCACTTCCATGATGCTGACGACTTATCTTTCATATGGTGAATGTCTGCCTTGCATCAAAGACATCTTCTTGGGATCAGATGTCTTCCCGATGGCAACAGGTATTGTACTCTATCTTTGAACGCCAAAATCTAATTTTTCTGAGATAGTGTTCATGGAACTAAAGGATCTGGCTCAAAACCTATGGCAAACAGATGGCTACTTTATCCCAAGTTTCTGATGGCCATAATTTTGAATCATTAAAATCTGATGGCCTTGTTGGTCTTGGAGTCCCTGCTCCAGCTGTTTTAGCTGAGGTATACTCCAGACATAACTCAGACCCTACTCTAAAAGGGGCTGCCCGGATGCTAAAACCCAAGCAAAGGGAACCCACAGCCTCCACTTCCAGATCCAAAGTCCCCACCAAACCCAAATCCAAAAAGCCCAAAAAGGCTACTCAGGGAGATGAGTCCCCTGAGGATGCCCCTGTACCACAAACACAGGAATACATACTGGTTCTAACCCCCCAGTTATGTCGAAGACTCAACCTGCTGAAGCCGCACAGGTATCCTCTCAACAGGATCCTGTTGCAACCAGAATGGGGATCCCACATTCTGGAACCTATCTCAATTGAGAGGGTACCATTGAAGAACACCTCTCACCCCGGGTGCAATCTGCTTCGGACCAATCTCCACATGCAACCGCCCCTCAAAGCCCAACACTGATAGTTGCTAAAGTGCTGAGTCAGTTGCATTCCTCAACCCCTCCCTAGAAACCACTTACCACTGGGAATACCTCAACCATTGAGGGGGAGGACCAAAATGCTTCTGATAACCCATAACACAGGGTTACAATGTTCAATCTCCAAGTGTAGAAACGGAGGTTAGAACATCTGGTAAGGCTGCCACTTGTACTGATTCAGCAAATGATCAGATGAAGTAGGTAACATTCATAAGACCTTACCAAAGGCAACTGCCAATGAAGGACACAGTCCTGAGGCAGGAAGTCCCCAGTACCAAGAACAAGGGGCACATGCTTCTACTGATCTACACTCAGAGCATGTACATCCTGATTCAATCAGGCGGTCAGGTGATTCAGCACAGACTGATGATGACCTGGGCTTTTTCTATGATGTATTAGCCCATAATACCATCCTAGAGACTGAGGTGAGCAGACTCAAAGAGCTGCTAGCCAAAATGTCTTAGATCAAAGTCCATCTACCCCAAAAACCCCATAGATGGCACCTTCAATTGAAGGTTCACCAAACACTGAGCCTACACACTTAACTGAGCCACCAGCCACTACTTTTGGCACCACCTCTCAGGGACGAAACCCCTCTGAGCAGATGGTTGCTATCTTTCAAAACTCCTTACCTCTCATCACTGACATAGTGCATAAAGCCATTGATGAGAGGATCTCCTCAAATCTACAAACCCTCATTGATGATGTTGTTCACAAATCTCTTTCTGCCTTTCAAGCCCCTGATCCCAATGCAACCAAAAAGAGGGAGACTTCCAAGTCTAAGGCAGTGAAAGAAAATAAAAGAAAAAGAGTTGATGATGAGAAAGAACCTGCAAAAGAGAAGGATGTGAGAAAAACTGATCTCACAACAGCTGATCACAGATAAAGAGAAGGAAGATCAGCTGATCACATATAAAGAAAGAAAAGTGCTGAGTCAAAAGCTGATGAAGATTGTCTGCCAATCTATGTTGTTCTCAACCTTAAAACACCTGAGCACAGAAGTCAACAAGTGATTACACCTGACTTGCAAATGCAGATGGTGAAGGTAAAGATTGAAGAAGCAGAACAGCAGAAGCAGCACGATGAGCAGTTTCTCAAGATGGTTGACAAGGATTTCCCTCAGTCCTCATCCATTCAAGAAATGAAGAAACAGGCTCTGAGGCTGTACACTCTTAGACATACTTTTCAACATCTAAGAGAAAGAGTGCGGATCTGGCCAGACCCTAGGGTAAGTTCTAGAATTCATAAGAAGAATATACCAAGTAGATATCATGGCCAACTGAAGAAGACCTTGAATGCTGCAATTACGTTGGCCATGGTAGTCTCACCCTGGGAAATCATTGAAGAATTCAAGAGAGCTCACAACTCCAAGACAACCCCTCAATCTATTCTTAAGAACAAAATGATCAAGAAGGGGTTGTTATACAAAAGTCTTCAAGATCTTCAAAAGAGTGAACTCCAGTTGTTGCTTGAAGGCTCTCACCCTGATGAATTTGCTTACAGAGAGATAACAACTGTGGAGTTGAAAAATGGAAAGACAGTGAGATACCTGTCTGAGTATTATGGCCCAGAGTTCTTCTTCGAGGGAGAAGCAGAAGAACTCACCAAGGAGTAACAAGTTGTTCTCCTTGAGGCCTATGCTAGTGAGTCTTATAGACTCATTAATGGGAATTAGGTTTCATGGTTGGAACAAGACTCTGTGTCCAGTTTCCCAAAGACAGAGTTCCCTTTCATACTTAGCCAATCAAAAGATTAGAAACCTTTTTCCCGGCCTGTGCTTAACTGATTACCTTTGAAGCTGATCAAGAGGGTGTTTCTGCCAAGAATAAGTGGGATCATCAATAAGTTTAGAGGTTTTGGCTGCATTGGTTCAGGGGGAGTTTGTTGGACCAAAAGAACCAATGAGCCTGATCAGAAAAACCTCTAAGTCCCACAGACATTACAACTGCTAAAGAAGATCTCAACAGCTGAAGACGTTAGCTGATTACAAGGTCTTAAGACAAAGTCTGAAAGTAAAGTACTAAAGACAAAGTCTGAAAGCAAAGACTGAAGACAAAGTCTGAAGCTATCAGCTGAAGACAAAGTCTGAAAGTAAAAATCCGAAGAACAAAGACTGAAGACAAAGACTGAAGACCAAAGTGATTAGTAGTTGTCACAACAGCTGAAGTTATTAACTTCAGTAGTTGTGATGATTTCCTTTCAGTACTTGTAATTTACTTTTCAATAGTTATAGTTTCGGTAGTTGTAGTTCAGTAGTTTTATGTTTTTGTACTTAACATTCTCTGAGATGTAATCAGTAGTTGAGAATATTCTCAGTAGTTTGCATAGTTTCAGTAGTTTGAATAATTCTGTTAGATGTCACTATCAAGTGACATCAGCAGACCTCACATTTCCTATATAAGGAATGTTGACCTAGTTGTAACGTGTGACATTGAGCCACCACGAAAGCATATGAATGAAATATATCTTTTGCAGAATTCTCTCTTTCTATAACCGTTTACTGTTACATTGAATATCAATTGTGTTCTTGTGAATTGTTTAATTTATTGTTCGAATTCTGCTGCAATACTCTCTAACTAATCAAACTTAGATCACTGATCCTAACAATGTAGGAGTAATATTGATAAATATAATGCTAATTCTTAAACTTTTGATAATTCTATATTTTTATGTAACAAACATACTTTTTATACCATTATTGATCATCTCCGTGCTCTAATAAAAAAGTATTTAGAAGAGACACATGTTAATACTATATTTTTCATTATCATTTTTTTCATTTTTCTCTATCCTATATAATAATCACATTAGTTCCTAATGTTATTTCTAAGGAAATAATTTTTCATAAAATTAAAAAACTTTTTAGAACATCAAATTTTTTAAAAAATACAAAATATTTTATAATTGGTGTTTTTTGAAAAGTAAAACTTTTATAAACAAAAAATAAATAAAATTGAGAGTTATAAGAAAAAAGTTTTTAAATATGATATTTTTAGAACATTTGTTTTAATATAAAATTTTATTTATTTATTACTAGAAAGACTTCGATCATATTTATTTTAGAATATCGATTTATAATTAATAAATTTCATTCTATTTAATATTTTTATTCAAACAATGAAATACACAAGTTTATTAAAGTTAGTTATTTATACTTAATTTATAGAAGAATATAATGTAGATGCATAACAAGAGTCATTTAAATGTATTTGTATTAGTTTGTTGTAATTGAATTATTTGTAAAATACATATTATCCATATTGTGAGTCTTGTCCATTCTTTCTTTTTTTCTTTCTCATTTTCATGTTTTTTAATAAATAATAATAATAATTAAGAAGATTGTAAGACAAATGTGTAAATATATATCTTTCTCACCTTTAATCTACTGTAAATATACCAAGATGTCCCTATCACCTTCTTCTTTAATTTTTTCGCATAACAGTTGCAAATTTTCTAATTCAATTATTTTTATTTTGAGCCTATTAAGAGTGTAAAATGTAAACACCTAAGAAACAATCTAACGTTACTTGTTTGTTATATATTTAAAAGATTTCTTTTTGTCAAAATAATAGGACATCTAATTTTTAGGGGCTCAAACCATAGCTTTATCATATTTAGTAATAAAAGCCGGCCCAGGCATGCATTGTTTAACACTAATTAGAAATTTCTCTAATATATATTTGACACCTTCAATTTAGGGGCACTGATTATTTACATCCATTTGCGCATGCAAAAATACAACACTATTATATGGTATAATGATGTAGGTTTACTAAATAAAACACAATTTTTTTATAATTGTAAAACATCATGGTTATAATTGCAGCTGAAAAATTATTATGACACAAAACATAATTATAAAGACATGACAACATAATTTATATTATACTAATTATCAACTGTGTTTATGCATAGAAATTATGCATTGTGCTTTAATAGTTGTACTCCGCATTCCCACCACCAACTACCCATGTTTCCCCTCATCCGGCGGTCTTACCTGCGTCCACTGTTTCTTCTTCGTCAAAGTCGGACACTCCATCTCCGCCATCCTCCCCGCCAGCGCCACCCACATCTACCGCCTTCCACCACCTCCCCTTCCCCACTGTTTCCCCCGTGCCACCCATTTCAAGAATCGCTCCGCCGCCTTCCACCACCTCCATTCATGGTGATTTCCATTGGTTCGTCTCTCATGGTATATTTCCTTTATCTCTACCCTTGAATTTGGTCTTTGTTTTCTCGTTTATTGCTTTAAGACACTGCTTGAACACGGAGCATAGCTATCGAAGTTAAACATTTAAATAATGTACAACAAAATTGGCTTGCCAAAGGTTCTTAAGATTGACAAGGGGTTTATACTGGTTTCTTAGTTTCAGTGTTTTGGTTCCGACTTAATGTATGTTAATTGGAAGAGGAAAACCTAAAGCGAATCTTAATATATGTACTGGTATGCTCGGTTTCAATGTTTTGGAAGTAATGAGTATTTTTTTTTTTTTAGCATGAAGCACTCGTAATTATAAAATGTGATTTGAGACTATTATTTAATTATTTATAAATTAAGCTTTTGCTCAAACCTTAAAAGATAGATTTAGGGCTTTATAATGAGCTGGTTAAATGTTTAGCAAACTATGATCTTTAACGGTAGCTCTTTGAAAACTAAAATAGTCATTGCGTAAACGTTTTCATCAACCGGGTGAACTAATTAGTAGCTTGAATAAAATATAATTATGTTAAAGACCCTAGACACATCTTATACTACCAATATGGTCCTAAACTTATTTTCTGCAAGATATGGACTTCTAATTATTTATACATTAAATTCCTTTTGAAATGATGATCACGTCCCTTATTTTGGCAGCATTAGTTTCGAAAAATGATTGTTTGATAAATGATAGGGATTATTTGATAGATGTTACATATACAAAGTTTATTCATATAGAAATTTGTTGTCATCTCTCTACCATTAGGTCTATTCAGCTTCACCCTAACTCAAAGGAGAAGATTCACGTCTCATCTTCTCCAAACATTAATCAACATCAAAAGATTTTAGTATTAAAGAAGCAAAAATGATAAAGCTTTGGATTAAATTAACAGTAGGAATAAAGCTGCACATGATCTTAGACCCTAATTAAAACAACTTAAAATAACTCTTGCTAAAGTGTTTCGTATTTCACTTTGAAGATCGGCGTTCCTTTTTGTCCTGAGAGTTGTCATAGATTGTTTCAAAATAAGTAAAATGTTTATAAAACAAAAGTAAGTGTACGACAACCCTGCCGCATCACGCGGGTGTTTTTACTAGTTATTACTATATACTAAACATAATTTTCACATAAACATATACAACACAATTTCGTACACGTAACGCGGGTGCGTGTGTGTATAATATAGTTATTTTAATCATAATTTTATGTTCAAAAAAAAGTTATATATTCACTTTATAAAATAATGTTATTATATAATGTTTAAAAAACAATGTGAAGAAATAGTGAATATTTGGGTTTTGTTATTTTGACCACCTGATTTTGTTTGATTTTGAACTCTACCCTCTTTCTCTCAAAAAGGCTTTATAATCATATTTAGAGACAATTAGATAGAGAGAAAGATGTGCGGTGTTCGGCCGCTGGTTTTGGCCGTTCTGGTCGTCGCCGCCCATTCTGGCCATCGCCGCCCTGCCTTTGTTTTTTTTTCTAGATAGAGATGCACAGTTGCGATTAGGGGTTTGTGGTGGTGGCTCTTTGGTGTTATTGGGTGGTGTCGGTAGCGATGTGCTCTTTTTGCGACTGTGGTGCTTTCCTTCGTCTTTCTCTTTCTCCTTGTTTTTGGTTCATACCGTGTTGAACCCTACTAGCTAGGGTTTTTGGTGTGAAAGGGTTTTGCCTCTCGACTAGCCATTTCTGGCATGGTGACCCTGCTATACATCAATGGTGCTTTTCTGATTTGACATGCAACCCTATCGACCACTGGTTACAACATATTAGGGTCGTTAAGGCTCCGATTTGACCCATGTTTGTTGGTTGGGTGTCCGTTTTGAACACATATGCTTGCTATGTTAGCTTTCTGGTGGTGTGCTCTAGGAAAAATTATGTGTATGGTTGTCTGTTGTTGCTTAATTGCTCGATGATGATGGTTCTAGCCACATGGCGGCATCCAAGTCCTGCTTTCTATATCATCGATGATGGTGGGTGTGAACTCATCTGAGATGCAAATCTACTGTTTTTTGCCTTTCTTTTTAAACGTTAAATATATATGTGATTATAGATCACCATTGATTGCATGATTTAATTGGATTTGGTTGGGACTATGATGCTAAGGAAGTCAAGGTATTCGTTGTTTGGGTGTGGCATTCTTCTAGGATGAAGCCACAACCAGGTCACCTTTCTAAGTCTCCAAGCACCCTAACTGACTAACGTTGGCGATCTGTGTTGGTGTTGTTGTTATGTTGATCGCGTTAATCTCTTTGTATGTATTCTTGGTTTTATGCGACTAATGTCAGGTTGTATGTTGACCATGTTGATTTGTTGGCTGGTGATGATGTGCGTCTGAGATTTATTTATGTTTTACATGTAGGCGATATGATGAAATTATGAATTTTGTGTTTATTGTTTTGGCGTGGTACAAAATAATCCATCATTTATGAGCCTTTTAAAAACGTTAAAACAGATTTAATCCCGTCGTGAAGCGACGGGTGGAATACAACTAGTTACATTTATAAACATACCAAGCTTACATACGCTACACTAGATTGTGAAAGTCAGCCCCGTGAGATTATTTAAACAGGGAATCTTGTTTCCAACACTGTTGATTGTGCATTTAACGCCAGACAAAACAAATGACCATTTAGGGCCCTATAAACGGTCATTTACATGTTGTGTGTCAAGCATGTGGCCCACAGAAGGAAACGACCATATTAGCCAAACGTAAACGGACATTTACAACTTTTTTATAATATTTTTTCTTTTGCAAACCTTTATAATTTAAATATTTTATTATATCTAAGGCCATTTATTTGGTAAACCACCGCTTCACACACCACAAGGTAAACGATCGTTTACACACCAATAAACGATCGTTTATCCTTTTCGTATACTTTTAAAGAATTTCGCAGGCGTAAATGACTAGATAGCTAAAATCAGTCATTTAGGCCTCCTGTACATGAATGTTTATCGGTTCCCATCCACTAGGATCACCACCTACACCACATTAATTCACCACCTATCATAAATTCACCACCATCTCATTCAATCACAATTCATCACTCTTCAAAACAATCAACCACATTTCACCACCATCTACTCTCCTTCCTCTACTAAAGGGTTGTTTAGTAGTCTTTTAATCAGCCTTTTAATGGTTCAGATGTCTAAATGGTTCAGCACTTAATGGTTCAATTTGTTTGTTTCACCAGCACATGTCTGAATGGTTAAGACATTTACCTCTGAATGGTTAAGCATTATACTGATGCTGAATTGTTAAGAGGTCTAATGCTAAATGGTTAAGACATATTATATGAATTGATCAGATATTTGTCTTTGAATAATTAAATGATATACTAGCTCTTAATGGTTCAGACCTCTTAATAGTTCAGCACTTAATGATTTAGACATTTTAATGGTTCAACACTTAATCATTCAGAAGTTGTCAAACAGCCTCTAAAATTTTATAAACTTCTCAAGATTGAGTATAAAACAAGGTTAGATTATTATTATTAGCATACATTCAAGTTAAATACACTGCTTTTTTGTTATTAATTATATTTATTTCAAGTAATGGCTTCAAGTTTATGTCATAATATGACGTCGATTCCTATTTTAAATCATTCTTTGCTTCAACTCTATAAATGATTAGTTGAACATAAAAATACTTGAAAAGATTTTATATAAAAAAATTCAAGTTTTCACGTTTGATATCTTGAAACTTATTACGAGACGTCGGGGAATTTACTCATGCTCGTAACATGAGCCGTGGAAAAGGTTTCTTGCCATTAGCGACCCTCAATATAAAGAGAGCTTTGTTTGGAGTATCTCTCTACCTTTAATTTCGAGTCGAACAACTATAATCATAGATAAACTAATTTATTGAGATTTTATATATTTATGTTATTGATATTTAATTGTTTTTAATTAACCTATATTTTTTATTTGTCATTTTACAATGATGAGAATGTTATCACTTTTGTGCTTGGGACGCCACGTAACTTTTTAATGGTTCATATTGATGTTTTGATAGGTTTATACATATTTCAAGGAATTCATCAGGCTCAAATTCTTTATGTAAAAGCATGTCAAATCTTTTATAGTCTATTGATTCTTTACGAAACTAAATCCAAGAGTGATTCGAAACACGAACCGACGTCATATCTTGATGTGAACCTGAAGACATTATCTGAAATAATTACAATCAACAACAAATAAAAGTATATTTAACTAAAATGTATGCTAATAATAATAAACGTTGTTTTATACTTAATCTTAAAAAGTTGAAAAAAGTTGAAAAAAGTTTAGTAGAGGAAAGAAACTAGATGTGAATTGGGGTTGAATGTTCGGGAGGCCAATGATTTGTGATTGAATGAGATGGTGTTGAATTTATTATGGGTGGTTTTATTTGTACACCCACCAATTTTAAATCAACATCCCGCGATTTTATACGTCGCGTATGGGCCCATACGCGGCGTATAGGGTCGTGAAAATATTCCCTATACGTCGCGTATGGGTCCATACGCGACGTATAAGGAATATTCTGACAAGACCCGTGTCACACGCGTGTCGATGAGGCTATACGCCGCGTATGGACCCATACGCGGCGTATAATTTTCCCCAATTTTCCTGCATTATTTCTATGTATTGTGAAGGGAGTATACGTCGCGTATGGGTTAGTACGTATAAAAAATTTTGTCGGTTTTATTTTGTACCTTAAGGTTGACACTTTGCGTATAAGTTATATTTTGTAACATATTAATCGATAATTTTAAATCTTAGTTAACAAATAAAACATATAAAACAAAACAAACATTAAATGATAATATAAATAAATAACGAAGTTTTTAAATACATAACAAAATAAAAGTACAATTAACAAAATAAAACTACGGTGAATCTGGGTAATATCGAGGCGGTGGCAAGTCTGGAGGATCAATACCAGCAGCACGGGCTCGTGCAATCTCAAGCTAAACGTGCCAATCCATAAGATCCTCAACTCGATCGAGACGACGACCCTGATCCCGTAATCTCGTATTAATCTCCTGCATAAATGTCTCAATACGTGCAGGCACCCTTACATCTCTATAAATATGCCGAGGGAACTGTGGCTGAGGAGGCGGCTAGTCGTATGGCGGCTGAACATGCGGAATATGCTCTTGCTGCTGGTGTGGATGGTCATCGCCGACCTGCTGAACAGGTGCAGGATGCCAGATCTCATCGGGTCGAAGAGAGAACCGTATGCCACCAGGAAACTGGCGTATAATACGCATGTCGTATAACGTACGACGATCTAATCTCACCGACTCTATCGGAGGAGATACGTCAGCAGCATGGCGAGGAAGATAACCAAGACAACGCGCAATCATCGTAATGTACGCGCCGCCATACACCGCTCCTCGCTCCTGGCGATGATAATAAAAGCGTAATACTTAGCTAAACATCTCGTTAGGTTGCACCTGGTCCCCGTAAGCAAACAATATAGGTAAAATAAGTCGGGAATGGTACACCACTCCTGACTCTTGCCACATCCCGTGATGGATGTGGCGATCATCCGATGCAAGTAACGGATAAGAGGATCTCTAATACCACTGACCCTGCCCTTAGTCCTCTGAAACGGACCTCCGGCAATTTGAGGCCACCAATCTCTCAATCGGGTCTCCTCCATCTCAGTAATTCCCTCTGTAAATAGAGGGGTAACGGTCTCCGGCTCGTAATAAAGTCCCGCGAGAACGGCAAACTGCTCAATCGATATCTGATGAAATCATCCACATAGCCGAAACGAAATCTCAGATCGCTCATCGTACTCCACCATCCCATCAGGACGAACATAAATAAAGGTGGATAAAAACTCCACCATCAGCTCTCGGTATGAAGGTAAGAACGTCAGCTCAAATAATCGACTCCATGGCGTATTATCTCCGATAATCCCAGCAAGTCTATCGCGCTCCCCAAGTTCGGCCATCACCTCCCAATTCACTGCCTTTTGATGACCGATCTTCATACGAATGATTTTGAGCACTTTGCATGCTCAATAGTACTGGGCTCAAACTGTAGCCATGGATGACTGGCAATAACATCAACCTCAACGTCAGAATCGGAAGACATATCTGCAAAAGAAAACGAAAAATTTTAAGACCTGCATATAGGGACTATACACCGTGTATAGACCTATACGCCGCGTATAGGTACCCACGTATGGGCTTCGTGGGTGTCGTATGGTGCCTATACGCCGCGTATAGCCCTATACGCCGCGTATAGGTACCCACGTATGGGTTTTGTGTGCCGCGTATGGGACCTATACACCGCGTATAGCCCTATACGTCACGTATAGGTACCCACGTATGGTTTTCTTCAACCTATGAACTATACGCTGTGTATAGCCCTATACGCCGCGTATAGTTCCTCAAACAGTTTACAGATCTAAGTTTTTACCGCATAAAACATCAGTTTAACGTTTAAATTAGCGTACGATTAACATAACAAAGTTATAAGAACAATAATACATACTTGAACTTGTGAATGTAGAGAATCAACGAACAATACGTGTAGTATCGATCTATACGAGAGAGTTTTTTAGTTTGGAAATGTTTGGAAGGGTGAGTTTCTGAGGAGATGTCCCTTTAATGGGTCCGGAAGGCTATACCCGGCGTATAGGTTTTTTTTTGTTTTTTTAAAATAAATTTATATAAGCTGGGGGATCTCGGTTAGCTTCTATTATTGTATTGTATGCCGAGATACGACTCCTATACATAATCTCCCATTCTGCACACGTACGTTTCGGTTAAGAATCCAAAGATTACTTAATGTAGGCATCGGATAATCTCCATTTATTTAACGTGGACGAAATGATTATTGTTGACATGAACAATCGAAACGACATGATGAGGCATCATACTGTTCGGATCAGCCCATAAGGGGAAAGATGTTTGACAACCGTTATTGCTTAATAGATGAAGAATAACACCAAACCTTTTAGCAATTACTATTCTCGTATACGGCATTAACATCCAATGTTCTTCTGGCGCAAGTTCCACACGTTGCCAATCTATTGTGTGACGCAATTCATTAAACCCCAACCCTAAAGCTATAGATCAAAAACCACAATTACCATCGGGTCGAACATCTCGTATACGTGAAATATACTGATGAAAGATTGAAGGAATCCAATTTTTAACCTGTTTATATTGTGTAATTGTTGATCTCTGACAATTGATGAAAAGTCATTGGTACTTTGTGACACCTTAGACGATGTGGAACAACTACGTTGTATGACAGGCTTCTGAGACTTTACTGCTGAAGTTGTTCTTCCAGTAAATGCGCTATGTCTTGGTATGTCACACGTACTATGTTGAGTGTCTAGCTTTTGCTGTTGAACCTTTAACGTTGGACGACCATGAATATCTGTTTGAATAACAGGCGTTTTTTTTGTTATTTTTCCATGGATACACAAATTTTTTTTATTTTTCCACCAAACTAATTTTACGGGAGCGGGTTGTGTCATTATTTGTTGTTTCACCCATTCCATTTCTTTTTCAACATCGACTTCTTCATTCTCCATAAATGATGGTTTAACTGTATCAAGCTTCGTCCAAAACACGTCAATTGCATCTAATGGGATTTTAGTGCCTGCATTATAAATTATAAATCTATATAAAATCATTACTGTAACACAAAAATGATAAATATGGAACGACTATTACCAGAATGTTCATATTTTTTCAGCCGACAAGCACAAGGCAACCCACAACTAGTGAAAAGTTGACAACCACACGTTGCATTTGCTGAGCGCATCACATGCAATTTAGTGTTTTCGGCAACTAATAAATCAAGAGCTTTGTGTGACACTTTGCCTCGTAGGTAATCAAACAACGAGAGATTATGATGATTCATAATTTTAATTTTGCTTGTCTCAAAACTTTCTTTTAAATTTACCTCTTGTGCGTTTACCAATTGATCAACAAACTCCACAAGTCTATCCAGTGAGCTATTTGTTGTTTTAAGATATCTTTTTAAATTTGGATGCTGACTCTCGACTCTGTTTGTTGTGTGTTGGCCAAAATTGCGGTTTGAGTTAGTCCAGGCTGATACAAACATATTCTTGTAACTCTCTAACCAGTTTTTGTTTATATATGACAATACTCCTGAAAATATATTAAAAAATCAAATTAAGTGTTATATAAGAGTATTGTATATATGTATGTATGTAATGAAAAACTTACTTTCTCGCTTCGCTTCAACTAGTTGTTCGTACAGAACCTTATAGTTATACTCGTAAATATCCGGCGTGGGAGACTCACACAAACGTGCCCATGCATATTTAAACTTTCGCCAATCATCTACAGTGTTTCACGATATTCTCATTAATATGCCACCTGCATAAATACTTTGAAGCATTCGGAAATACTTTAACACATGCGTTCATTAAAGCAAGATCTCTGTCTGTTATTATGACTCGTGGCTCCATACACCTGTTTAACGTATCTTTCAATCTATTTAGCACCCACTCAAAATTATCTTCTCGTTCTTTACTAATAAATGCATGAGCAACACAAAATGTCTTATGTGTCGAGGTCACACCAACAATCTGAACACTTCAAATTCACCAAACAAATAGTTACCATCTCAAAACGAGATAACGAACGAAGAATGTTGGATCACTTCAAATTCAACCGTGCTATACGTTCCGTGGCAGCCCTATAAGACAAATGAGATTTTTTTAAGAAAATAGAGTTTGTGGTTCAACTATTTCTTCAAAATAATAATTTTTCTTTAAAACTATAACTCTTATTTCTTTTATATACATACTTACGTACACATAATGTCTTGATTACTTAATAATCATTTCAACTAACTCGGGTTTCACGATACTAGTCGGTTATGATAAAAAAACTTAAAAGTTATTTAAGTTTACCGTAACCGACTAGCACCGATGGAACCCGAGTTAGTTGAAACGATTTTTTAAGTATGCAATTCAAATATATGTATATATGTATGCAAATACTTAATGAAATAAGAATCAAATGTTTACCGAGTAATTATGTGACAGAAGAAAATGTTGAACCACACAACGCTAATTTCCTCCAATTATGATCAAACGTTTCATTCGTAACAAACGAAATATGAATGCATTCGTTTGATATTCGGTGCGTTTATATATCAACGAAAGAATCTTCAGTCGCGTCAATATAATTCGAAATCGAGACTATACGCCGCGTATAGGCCCATATGCGGCGTATAGGCTTTTCAGAAAACAAACTGGCGAAGTCAAATCAGTCATTCAGTGGGGCTATACGCAGCGTATGGGCCCATACGCGGCGTATAGACATGGGTCGTATGGGTGTGGGACGCATCTCCACCGACACCTATACGGCGCGTATGGATCCATACGCAGCGTATAGGAGTGGGTGGAGATGCGTCCCACACCCATACGACCCATGTCTATACGCCGCGTATAGGCCATACACGGCGTATAGACCCGCTGAATGACTGATTTGACTTCGCCAGTTTTGTATACTGAAAAGCCTATACGCCGCGTATGGGTCCATACGCGGCGTATGAACTCACTGATGTGACGTGAAATTCTTGGCATTTATGACTGGGACCTATACGCCGCATATGGACCCATACGCGACGTATAGGTGGGTGTCGATTTAAATTTGAGGGTATCTGGTTATTGGAACCCTTATTATAGGTTTTCAATTAATGTGGTGTAAGTGGTGGTTGAGAATTGTTATATGATTGTTACAGGAGCTTAAACGGTTAGTTTTAGCTTTCTAGTCATATATGCTTACAATATTCTCTATACGTGTGTGGAAAAAGTAAATGATCGTTTATTGGTACGTAAAATGCTGTTTTATTAGTATGTAAACAACCGTTTATACTGTGGTGTGTGGATTAGTGGTGTACCAAATACATGGGCCTAAATTAATATAAAAAATACTTCATATTATAAAAGTCTGTAAAAGAAATAATATTTAAAAAAAGTTGTAAACAGTCATTTACCATTGGTCAATCCAGTCATTTCCTTCTATCGGTCACATGCTTGACACACAGCATGTAAAAGGGCGCTTACAGGGCCTAAAACGGTCCTGTGTTTTTGTTTGATGTTAAGTACGATGTGGGAAACAATATTCTGTTTTTGTTTGATTCAAGCTTTTTTACGAGTAATTTCGGGTAGTTTGTAACTAAGTTAACTTGTCTACGTGCTTTCTTTCTATGTGATTATTCATCAAATCAATCATTACGTATTCAATCAAATCTTTATAAAACAGTTTAGACCGAAAATTAAAAAGAAAAAAATCTTTGATTAAAATATACTAAAATAGTTTAAATCCTACGGTTCAGATGATATGACAAGAACTTTGACCTCTAGTTTAGCGTATTGAGAAGAATTCATGTTGATTAATATATTATATTTGAAAATAAATTGATATATTATTAAATAATATATAAATGCCATATTTCAAGTTGAGTAGAAGCAACCCACCAGAACATCTAAGTCAAAGTTCAATTATTGTATGTAATTTTCGGAGTTGAAATTTTGAATAACTATATTTACATTAGATATATAGAGGGGCGAGTTAGTTTAAAAAGTATTGATTGTATAAAAAACTTAGGAAGCATTACTAGCGTGTTTGATAAATAGATGAGATTTAATGGTTGATAATTTTGTTAATTACGTTTAAAGCATATTACATTTCTTTGAATTGAAGGGGCATATGAGTCATTTAATTAAAATTTAATTAAGTTAATTAACTAAAACCTCGCACCAGTTTCTATATAATATAATACACAC